>JAUNZO010000145.1:0-80000 GCA_031894775.1 Chloris gayana | reverse complement strand
CTCACTTTTGCTCACACACTCAAATCTCTCAACCCAACTAAAAGATTTAGCTCAAATCACTTGGATCTCATAAAGAGAGGTTGGGGAGAGCTCAAATGGCCATTGGAATGCTATAGAGTCGGGCAAGAACCAACAGACAATCAAGGGGAATGGTGTAGAGCTATTTAAAGGCTCTTTCAAAAACTAATAGTTGGAGCTATCGGGCTCGTGGCGGTCCGACCGCCTTGCATTGCGAGCAACCAACCACTTCACGCGAAAAACTCCACAAACCACAAACTTGATTGCTCAACCCACTCATACCAACTATGCTTCACTTCTAAGGCCAAAAACTCACTAACCTAGAAGTTGACCCTGGAAAACTTAGTTCAAGGCGGTCCGACCTCCTTGACAGGGCGGTTTGACCTCCTTGACCTACTAACGCAAAAACTCGGTTCAAGGCGGTCCGACCTCCTTGACAGGGCGGTCCGACCTCCTTGACCTGGCGGAACACACTCGTTGGGGTTTAGGTCACTTGGATTGGTTTCTCTCTAGGATTTTGAGCACTTTGACATCGTCATTCATCACATGTTGCATCCCTCTTGATAGTACGGCATTCCTATACTCAAGAAATAGATTAAATCTATTTTTCTTCCACTTGAGCTTGTGATAAGACCATATACCAAAATTCTTCATATTTTGCTTCTTGAGGGTTGACAACAATTCTTTGGTTGAGCACATCCACCTTGAGCTGATGACCATGGATTTTATCATCAAATAGGCAAAACTCCATATTTTATCCATGTCACCTTTTCTTTCTTGATTCATAAGTAATTGACACTAGGAAATATGCAATCATCCATGGCCTTTTTGATTCATCGGATTCAACACCCACTTGCTCTTCTCCACCACAAAGGTTCTTCGGCGCCAAGCCTCTTGCTTGCCCTTCTCGTGTATGGTCAATCACAGCTAAGTCCTTGCTAATCCTTCATCAAACTAACCATCAAGATTGACACATTTCTTTGCATCATCTATTAGCACACAATATTCATCTTCATGTTGTATTGATTTTTCGTTATGATATATGTTGCTTGTTTGATATGACACCAAGAATTAAGTCACCAATATGAATATGGTGATACCTTCAATAACCAATATGTGACATATCAACAATCTTCATTTCTCTTCATGTCACACATGGTATAATATTTTCACGTTTGATCATTCATGTGCTTCACCTTCATCACATCGTTTGTCATATGGCATATAAGTATATACATGTGAAATATCCATATACATCCATGTCTTGATACAACAATGTTCACACTAAATTTACAAGACATATTCCTCGTTACAACTCAACAAATTACATTAGCTCTTTAATCGTGTTGTCATCAAAACACCAAAACCCACTAGGAGGCCTAGATGCACTTTCAATCTCCCCTTTTTGGTGATTGATGACAAACCGATTAAAGCTTCATAATAAAAACATAAAAGGCTTTTGGATGTAGTGATATACTTAGAACTCCCCCTAAATATGTGCATATGAGTGAAATTCCAATTTTTGGTGTGATGTGATAGTACGTGATGCGCATGATCAAGCACGAAGCAAAAAAGAAAAAGAAGGAGCAACAAACAATACACCATTCAACTCATGCATTTCACACTAGCACAAATTTTCCTTAGATAATTAAGGTTCACAAACACACATAGCACACATTACAAATATTTCTCAAGTTCAACAAGTTTCACGATGAAGGAGCGAATTATTACAAGATTGAAGTGCTGAACACAGCTCGGGGTGGTCTAGCCGCCTTACACAGCTGAAAACACATTTCTTCATTTTCTCGCTCTTTTCATCTTTTTCTTCTCTCCCATCCGAAATGCTGAAGGTTTAATCCTTTTCTTCTCCCCCTTTTGTCTACATGTTGGTCCGATTCCATGGTAAAATTAAAAAGAACTCCAATCTTCCGCAATACTTCTTTTTTGTTCCGGATGACTTCAAAAAAGCCAAAAAAATTAGCATTTTTTCTTCCATACCACCCAACTCTTGAACCATTTGAACTCCTTTCAAATAATGCAATAGTCTACTGGATGATTCTTCATTATTTCAATATTCAATCTCTTCAATTTGCTCTTTTATTTTCTGCTCCCCACGATCTCTACAAACCGCTCTTGAACACGGTGCACCGTTCGAGTGCACCCAATTGGGTATAGCCCTCGATTCTTGAATCATTTGAACTTCTTTCAAATAATGCAAGAGTCTTTTTTGAGAGACTATGTTTACTATACTTCATCAAATCACATTCCTTCAATAGTTTTTACAAAAAACACATTCTCGAGACCGGTCATACCGATCATAGCTTCATATCTCTTGGAGATTCAAACCAAATTAACATAACAGATCGCCTAAATCAGTCCGAATCCATAATCCGCTTAGTTAAATTTAACTAAGAAACAAAATCCTGGTTGATCGGACCAGTTTTCTCCCTATTTTCTCACATCGACTCGAGTCTCCAAGGCCTATAATCAGCCGGATGATTAACACACATAGCTTAAGGCATCCCTTATTAAAATTGAGTTAGGCAAGATCCAAATAATCTTCGATTTAACTCTTTCATACCGCCCAATAATTAAATTCGACACTATATTAATCCAAGTATCTCGAAAATCACATATTTCGGACCGTTTTCCTTATTCGCAAAAAGCCAACGTGATTATTCTAATCACGTCGACTTAATCCCTATGACCGTTAGGTCATAACTGCATAATTAAATCTCTAACGAACATAAATCATTAATGCCAAGTTTTATTGGGTTGTAAAAAACGGCCCAATAACTTTCCCGTCCCCGAGCTCGAGCTTAGGTACCTATAAAAGAAACGAAGGGTCGACCTACGTCAAACCCATTCTCGAAACTCCACACACATCCACACATCTCCTTGTTCTTTGGACATTGTGATCGCACTTCTTCCTCCAATTTCCTTTTTTCATTCTTCAAGATGGGCAAGAAGAAATCTGCCGCCAAGCCCTCTTCCTCATCAGGCGTTCCTCACAATCAACTTCCCTACAGCGTCCAAGAGTTGGACGATAGCAAAATAACTAAGGCATCTCTCAATGAGATGGTTCTTAATAGGTACCTCCCCTCGCAACCCATTCTCAACTGGAGTGCTCCTACTCCTAGTCAAATTCCGTGGGGGATAGACGACTCCCAACAATTAGTATTTAAATCTTTTTTCCTTCACGGCCTCGATCTCCCTTGCTGTTCTTTTTCGGAGGTTTACTCTTCTTTTACGAATGGGAATTAGTAAACCTGAATCCTAATTCCATCCTTCAAATTGCTTTTTCATCCATCTTTGTGAGGCTTTTCTCGGCATTCGCCCTCACTTCAAGCTTTTCTCGGTATCTATTTCAAATCCGCCCACTCCCCACTTCAACCAACCGTGCTGCAGTGGGAGGAGTAGGAATACAGATGTTGGAGTGTTGAAGAATACTTCCCCTTGTCCCCGAACAAAAGCTTGGCCAATCGGAAGAATGAGTGGTTTATTTGTGATAACCCTCAACCCGCTCTTCCTCCTTACGAGCAAAGGTAGCTAGAGAACTCTCCTCTTGGAACACCAAAGACATCAAAGAAGACCTCAAAGAAGATGAAGAAGTGCTCACCCTTTTGGCCAGTATGAAATATCCGAACGAAGTCAAAGGCGTCACAGCCGAAACGGTGCTCGGAGTTTCATCGTACGGGAGTTCAACCACTCAAGAGGCAAGAACACCCAGGATGGTCCTTCAATGAAAATAGCGTCAATCCAACCGACGGAACATCCCTTACCGATCCGGAGCAATTGGGTAAACGCTTGAAGAAGATGCTCCAGCTCGGGTACGATGAAGCAGTGGTGCCGGAGGGTGGGTCTAGCATTCAGCACATCAAATCCCCGAGACTCGTAAGTATTCTTTTTCTCCTTGAATACCAGTATTTTAATCATCATCGCATCATTACTCATACATTTTTTACCGAATGCGAGAAAATGGTCAACTATAGAAGTCATCCCCCACTTCCTCCTAATGATACTCGGGGAGAAGATTATGAAGCCAACACCGCTCCTATTACTCGTCCGGATCGGTCTGTCTCCCCCACTCTTATTCAAGGGACGTCGGACCGGTCCACTCTTCCACCAACCGGGCCAGCTCCGAAAATCTCCAAGTCCGGGAAGGTTGTTCAAACCCCTAGCATAAGAAAGCGCACAACGACGCTCGAGCATAGGCAGGCCCATCGCGATTCCTCGCTTCGTGCCGGGCGATACTCGTACTGAAGCACAAAAGCTTGAGGAACAGCGCCATGAGCAAAAGTCTCGGTATGGCATTCGGATCGATTCTCCAGGGAGTGCTGCAGGAGAATCCATTCCTGCGCCGCAAGTCCAACCAGCAGTGAAAAGAAGTGCGAGAGGGTTCGAGTGGGGAGACTCAAGGTCCCCCAACGAAAAAGAGCAAGACCTCCTTCGGCTTCGGAAAAGCCACTTCGTAAGTTTTCCGCAACACTCATGCAATTTAAATAAAGTCATCATTACATTCCAGTCTTCCAACTCATCTAATTTTCTCGCGGAATTCCTTCCAATCTTCAAGCCGAGCATAGCTAGCTTGTTGAGAAACAAGCCCTCTATCCCCGCCACGACCGGTGGCACAACATCAACTCCTGCTACTTCGGTACCTAGTACCACAGGAGTTTCGAAATCAAAAGTGCAGCAAGAGAAAAGGAAATCCCTGCTGCCTCCACCGAAGAAAAGACCTCCAAGGCGGTCGAAGAGCGGGTTATCACCGATGCCGATGTCCGTGATACAATCGTTCCGAGCCGCACCGGAACTCGCACCGGGACCGGTCCGGATTGAAGAAATCCCTCGTTGAGCTAGAACTACTAGAAGAACTCCGTGTGCTCCAACGCTCACCAAAATTGTAGTAGGTGACGTGGAAATCGACAGCTCGAGTGGAGCCAGGAAATTCACAAGCAATCGCCCGATGGGATTCTCTTCAAGAAGAGGAGGCCCTAAAGAATTTCTCCGAATCGGCCAGGTATGTCTCCGTTTCTTACCCGATCTTCTCCCGACTTCATCACATTCCAATCTGGCCCTTTAATTTGCCTATCTTCCAAGTCCTTCCGAAAAACTCTAAAGCCAAGAGCACAATCATTGCTCATCTTGAAGAAGAACCGTGCCGGACCCAAGAACGGTCGGTTGAGCTCGGGTTCCGGACCGGTAGCTCTGAAATCCAAGGAAGCGGATTTTCTAAGGAGGGAAGCCAATCCGATGAATACCCACCGCTTGATGGAAGACCGCTGGCAGGAAATCATCAAACTCCGGAAGGAAGTCCGGAGTAAGTTTCGATGCCATCCTTAATTCCTTTACTTAATTTGTAATCCTTCTAACCAGTCTTATCTACTTTAGCACTCGAGAATCTTGTCACTGCTCACAACAAGGCCGAGGAAATCCTCTCCGAAAAGCGGCTGCTCAAGAACAAGCTCTTCAGGAGGGCTCCTGGATTGAAGAGCGATGAGGCCGCTCGTATTGGCGAATTGGAGGGCGAGCTCACCGCCGAAGACAACATTCCGGCGCAGACTCTTCACTCCAACAAAATGCTTGAAAATGACAATGCTCACCCGAAGATCGAGCTAGCTGAAGCATTAGAAGCCGCCAAAACTGCGCAAATGGAGAAGGAAAGCACTCGAGGACCCGACATGAATCTGCTCAACTTGCTCTCAAAGCAAAGGAGCCAAGCCGAGGGCTTCAAATGCCTTTTGAAGAGCGAAGCCAAGCCGAGGGCTTCAAATGTAAATATCAAAGGCAAGTTCGTAGCTGCGGACATGAGGCACGAGCGTAAGTTCCTTCTTCCTATTCTTGTTTAGGAAACATTTTTAATATCGGTCTGCACTTGTAACCTTTCCTATACTTTTTCGTCCTATTCGGAACTTGCAGCGAGCGGTATGCGGATGCTCGAGTATCCGAACGGGGGTCAACCTATTCGAGCAAGATGAACTAGACCTTGTAACCGCTATCCGTGACGTCCCCCGAAGGCGGAGAGCACTTGAAGGTGATCGCCGCGGCCGGAGGAGGGCATATCGCTGCCATAATCCGAGTCTTGGACTCCGGTCGAAGACTGCGATTTCAACTTCATCGGAGCGGGTGCCCACCCGGAGACAACCGAAGACCGGTTCAATGAGCTGAAAAATTCACTCATTGGTACCGTCTCCGAACTAATCGAAGCTGTCCCTCCGGATCCTATCGGCGTCCCTCGCTCTGGGTCAAGCTGCTCAAGATGTTGTTGCCACCTTCGGACAAACAGTGGAAGAGGAATACGGAGATCTTGATGCAGATTTATTGCTCTCTCCTCTCGACTCTAAAGGTATAATTGATGATAGACTCGCGGAAGACCCCAAGACCGAAGATACCATTCCAGCGGACCTGCCCAATAGTTGTTTATCATAGGACTGGTCTTTTATTTGCTAAACGAGACATTTTTATCACAAGTACTTCGTAATTTAACCGCTATCCTTTTAATCATGCTGATGTTTTAATGTCCTCTTCCCTCTTTTTTATACTGGTCAACAAAAATTCACTATCTTATTCCTACTAGTCAAATTCTATATCTAGGCAATGATGGTTATTTCAGCTTAAACCAACTATGACTGAATATTGGCTCTAATCAGCACAGATCACAATGCATAGCAGTAGCTTACTTTAACAAAATCATGCTATATAGAAAAAACAACCAGTCTTTAAGGTTTAAGATCACATAATATCACAGATCGCTCTTTAAGACAGCGAGCCTACGGACCAGATACTTCAAAAGAGATGCTTAAAGTTTCCCTTCCTAAACATACCGATCGAAGTTGAAAACACAAGTAAACAATCTCACAGATCGCTCTCAACGCAGCAGCCCCCTAGCTTGAGTAAATGACTCGGTACTAGTATTTAGGAATTTCATAATTTCACAGACCACTCTTAACACAGACAGCCCTCGAATCGATAAGTTAATTCAAAATTAAAATATCGAGACACAATAAACACAAACATATTCATACACGAAATCAAGAATGCTTTATTATATTACTCGTGAAAATTACAAGAAAATCTTCAAGTATAAAAACGACGAAGTTGATCAATATTCCAAGAATTTGGAATTTCCTCTTCCTCCTAGGTCATAAGCCTATAAGCTCCCGGTCCGGAAACCGATTTGACCATAAAAGGTCCTTCCCGGACCGGTGACAACTTATGCCTATTCTTGTTAGACTGGATCTTCCGAAGCACCAAATCTCCCACTTGAAATTCCCGCATACGCACATTGCGATCATGATATCTACGCAACCCCCGATGATACTTGGCTGCTTGAATCAAAGCTTGATCTCTTAATTCTTCTGCGGCAATCAACTCAATTTGACGTTGGCCTTCATACTTCTCTTCATCATAATACCGCACTCGGGTCGACACCATATTCACTTCGTGGGCAACATTGCTTCGGATCCATAGACCGGAGAAAAAGGAGATTATCCCGTAGCTCGACTAACATTTGTACGCAATCCCCATAATAACCAGGGCAATTCCTTAACCCACTTTCCAGCATATGGCTTTAAGCGGTAAAAAATTCTGGGTTTAAGACCGGTCAAAATCATAACGTTGGCACGCTCGACTTGTCCGTTGCTCGCGGATGTGAAACCGAAGCATATTGTATCTTGACTCCCAAACTTTCAAGCATAATCCTTGAAGAATTCTGAAGTGAACAGAGGCCCGTTGTCGGTAATTATACTATGCGGAACACCGAAGCAGTACAAAGATATTCCGTAAAAACTTGATTGCTCGATCGGTGGTCGTACTAGTGACAGACTTCAGCTTCAATCCGAAAATTTATCAATTGCCACAAAAATATGAGTAAACCCTCCTGGCGCTTTCTTGAATGGTCCAACAATATCCAGCCCCCAAGTTGAAAAAGGCCAAGTCATTGGAATTATCCGCAACTCATGAGCGGAGTATGAGGTCGTCGAGCGAGGAACTAACATCCCCGGCAATTTTTAACCACCGTATGCGCATCATCGGTAGCTGTAGGCCTATAGAAAGCCTATCGGAACACTTTCCCAACCAAAGTCTTTGATGAAGCGTGATTGCCACGAGATCCCCTTATGAATTTCTTCAAGCAATTGAATGCCATCGGAAACGGATACACACTTCATCAAGATGTTGACTCCACATCGATAAAGTTCTCCTTCAATAATCAAGTAACTCCTTGCCCGAACCTCCAGCTTTTGCCGCTCAACTTTGTCTTCCGGAGTTTTACCAGATTGCAGATATTCAAGGTACGGAGTACACCAATCAGAATCGATAATCATAACCTCGGTAATCTGCTCCGCTTCTTCCGCCTCGTAATCCGCTTTGAGCCCCTTGGCCAACCTCATGCTCGTAAGACCGCCTCCCCGGTCTTCGCTTCCAAGACCACATCCGTAGTCTCTATCTCCTTAATAGTAGCCTTGTGATCCATCTTAATAGATGGTTTACTTAAACCCCGAAGAAAGAAACCAAGCGGAACCGCTTGTCTCGAAGATCCTAATATGGCTAACTCATCCGCAATAGAATTATTTCCACGCAGTATATGAGAAAACGCAAACCGTCAAACTTGTCTTCAAACTTCCTTACCTCTTGGCGGTAAGCTATCATATGGTAATCATGAGCGTCCCATACATTGTTGACTTGACTGATCACAAGCATCGAATCTCCATATATATCCAATCGCTTAACTCCTAGCGAAATAGCTACCCGAAGTCCATGAAGGAAGGCCTCATACTCAGCAGTATTATTTGAAGCACGAAAATGCATCCGTAATACATATCTCAATGGTTCTTTCTATGGAGTGAGAAGCACAACTCCAGCCCCCGCACCTAAAAGCTGCGGGGATCCATCAAAATACATCTCCCAATACTCCAAATTCCGAGTTGTCGGTGCCACTTACATTTCAAGCCAATCAGTAATAAAATCAGCCAATGCCTCGTCCTTTAATAGCCGTGTGTGAAGAAAATGTGATCTCATACTGACCAAGTTCTATAGCCCACTTGGCAACCTGAACAATAGCTTCTCGATTACGCACTATATCTGTCACACCCCTATCCCGAAAGATAGTTAAGTGTGGTACGGATCGCCTTGGGAGATGATTGACGAAGCAACCATACATAGCATCACATTAACAAACATCCACGATTTGCAAGGTTACATAATTAAGTCTTGCTTACAACATAGAGTTCGAATAAAAGATACATTAGGTTCGAAATTAAGTCTTACATAGCCGTGATCTTTGTTCGAAATTAAAGTGCGGAAGCGAAATACATAACTCGACGATACATAGATAACGTAAATGAACCATGCCGGCCTAGGCCATGGCTCACTCATCATGGGTCGGAGGGCTAGGGACCCATTCAATGGTACACTCTTTGGGCTCTTCTCCATCCCAAACCACCTTACCACAACAATCACAAAACCCGGCTTGCGGGAAACCCGTAAATCAACATGTAGTGGCAAAGCCCGAGTATCTAACATACTCCGCAAGTCTTACCCGTCAACTTGGCCTTCAAAGACCGACTCCTAGATGCATGGGGCTTGACCGGTTTAACTTGGTCTTTTTGCATAAATAGCACCTGTGCTAATTAGGTTGGCAATTTTATTACTTAGCCAAATTAATAGGGTTATTGCATAAAAGAACTTTAGTGAGCATGCTAACAACACAAGAGTTTGCAATACAATTTAATGTCAATATAAAAAAGCAAGCTATTCATCAACTCCTCTTTACTACACATTGCGAACTCGCTCGAATCAAGTCGTACTCATTAACCGAGAGGAAACGGCGATAATTATCGAATTATTAATCCTGCAGGAAAAGACCCAAATGCACGACCTACGCATCATTTAAGAACACGTATGACCACCGTTCGCGAGTTCATCATAAAGTAAAACACGGGGCCACCGACCCCGAGTACACGTCCCCTTGCGACCGTTCGACAACGCGCCCAAGGCTTAACCCGTGTACTCTCCAACGGTCCTCAACCCGTGCAACCACCGTGCCAAACACATCACCTCCGGGTTGGTGAGATATCCGGCTCACTTTACAACTTGCAAGCTACATAGGTTTACCAATCCCCATAAAAAAGGTATGCAAGTGGTACACAACTCAAACTTGTTCGCGGAGCCACAATGGGGTGTTCTCAATTTTAACCAAATTCATCATGTTCGAATTTAATCATAGCCATAGGTGAGACTCCCATTCTATCGTTGACTCCATAGGCATAGCATAGCATTTCTAACGAGGATATGACACATAATGAGCATAGGACATATAGGACTTTTATGCACGTGGATTTCCAATCAACTCCTAGAACTTAAATGCACATTCATCATCCTTAATAGAGTGATAAAGAAAGACATTTCAAAATGATAGGAATGCACCGGGGCCTGCCTTGAGAGTGATCGAAGTTGGCACTAGCCTCACAAGCGTTGAGCGTAGCAACCGTGTCTTCCGGCGGAATCAATTCGACGTCGTCACCTATAAGATGAAATGCAATGCATAAGTGGCATGAATACAAGGTCGATGATGATGGTGATGCAAGTGTGCTTTTTTTGTAGAGATGCATATGAATATGTTAATCAAAAGTTTTGTCTCGCTCAAACCCTAGCAATCATAGACATGCCTCTTGTTTTTCTTTTAAGGAACTCAATTATACGAACAAACATAATCCTACTAATACATGAGCAATGGCTTGATGGCATAGACATGAGTGCTGTGGTGCTTGCAGGTTTGGCACTAATATTTTAGCAAGTTTTTACAAATGCAAATCGAAGAAACCTAGGCTTAGGGTTTTAGCATCACATGAAATGACGATTTCATTTTTAAAGCAAGAACTTGACCCCAAAATTAACACATGTGTGATGTATGTGAAACCTTTTGACCAATCCTGCCATGAAGTGCTAGGGAACATGGTGAACAGTGGAATTTACATAATCATGCAGGAACATAATTTTTAGAAACACAAAACTATTTACACATGCGCTGAAAATAACCTTTTAGGAATTTAAATCTAGGGTTTGCAAGAATAATTACTTAACATGCTCAAAAATTCACATGGGCTTTTCTACACATGCACAGTGCGAGGAGAGCATTATTTACCAAGTTTCATGCAAAAAAATTTACGCAGATTTAATTAAAAATTAAATACAGAGAATACAAGAAATGCAATAACTTGCAAAATATGAAATGAAATGCAGATATTCAAGTGCCAGAAATTCAAGTATGTTCATGTGGAGGTTTTGGCCAAGTGGCATTATTTTTGGATTTATACTTTTAAAGTTATGGGTTAGCTAAGTTTTCAGGGGTTGACTTTTGTTATTTTTTTAAAAATATGAAAATGACCAAATCTGCTGAGTTCATGTTACTTTTATGAAATTACAGGTCTTCTAGTTTCCAAAACATTTTAGTTTGTAATTTTTGGACATTTCAAACGCTAGATATGAATTTTTCAAACTTGAATGAAGTTCGGATCTATTTACGGATTTGCCACCGGGGCAAATTTTAAACGAAGGGCCACGCGGGCTCCGGCGTGCGGTGGCCGGCGCCGGCGAGGACCAACGCGGTGGCGCTCTAGGGCAGTGCATGGGCCGCGCTTGGGCCGGGAGGGAGCCGGTGCGACGGGGAGTTCGTGGGTGAGGACCACGGGGCCCAACGGCGGCCGGAGGGGCAGCGCGGCGAGCGGCAGAGCACCGCGGAGGTTCGGCCGTGGCGCGCGCGTGGCTCGAGGAGCGTCGGCGTGTGGTCGGGCGGCGACGAGGAGGGCCGGACGTAGGGGCTCGTCGGAGGGGTGCGGGTGGCCGGCGACGGGGGGGGGGCTTTTCTCCTTCAAATTCCGGCGAGGCACCTGCGGGGTAAAGGGGGTGGATCAAGGGGGAGCTAGAGGGCAACCTTGCGCGTCGTCTTGGCCAAGAACCGGGGCATGCGCGCTCACCTAGAAGGAGGATTTAGCGGAGGCGGCCATGGCGGTCGGTCCGGCGGCGGCGGCGTTTTCCTCCGAATTGAACACCGGTGAGGGGGCAGAGGGCGAGCAATGGTGCGACGAGGAGCGGGGGAGTAGATACAATGATTGGGGTGCTCTAGATTGGACCTTGGCTCCCGTGCGGAGTTTTTCTAAGGGAGAGAGGCGAGGCGGTGCACGGCCGGTAGGGGAAAATGGGGTGGCGCCTTCAATTCCGACCGGCCATGGTTGGGCGGCGGGTGCAGGGTGGTTGGGGCTTGGCAGGCTTGCGTGGCGGAGGTGCCGGAGCGGACGCACGCGAGGGCGGCCTGCGGTGGCGCCGGACCGGCGGTCCCGCCGCCATTGCCCGGTGGGCAACAGGTGCTCGGAGGTCAAATTCGAAATTTGGATCCGGGGTTTGAAGATTTGAGTAAAATTCGTACTTCCGTTGCTCGAAAAATAGAACCAAAAATATGTAGAGCTTCAGCATGATGTGCTCGAATTTCCATCTTTTAGTTTGAAGTTCTAATCTTGCTTCCAAAAATTCATACAAAATTCACAAACAACGAGTGTTTCAGATTTGAATTTGAATTTTTTTGGGCATTCAAAACTTTGTTCAAAAATTTTGTAAAAATGTTGTAAATTCATCTTTTTACATGAGCAATCCAGTGGTGCAAAAATATGTGGGTAGTGTTTTTATAATTTTTGCATTTCTCTTATGGGTTGGGTTAGGGCTAGGGTTTAGTTTAGGTTTTCCCTTTTCTCTTTTCGTTTTTCTTCTTTTCCTTTGGGTGATTATCATTAGTGCTTGATCGGTGATGTGATTAGGCTAGTAATTACGTACTTAAACTTAATCATGACATGGGATGTCACAGCCTTCCCCCTTAAAGAAATTCTCGTCCCGAGAATCGCTATGAATTAAGGAGAGGGAGTACGGAAATTTACCGATTTATGTGACGCGAGGAACTCGGGAAAATTCTTCTCTAGAAAATCTTCTTGTTCCCAAGTTGCTTCTTCTTCGGTGTGGTTACTCCATTGCACCTTGTAGAAGGTGATGGTGCGATTGCGAGTTACTCGGTCGCTTTGATCAATAATCCGGACGGGGTATTCGAGGTAGGAGAGATCTTCTTCTAGTTGATCGGTGTCGGAAATGACCACATCTATCGGAGGCTTCAAGCATTTCTTGAGTTGAGATACATGGAACACATTGTGCACTCGAGCAAGGCTTTCCGGTAGTTGCAATCGGTAGGCAACCGCGCTATGCTTTTCCACAATCGGATAGGGTCCGATATAGCGGGGTGCTAACGTTCCTTTAATTCCAAACCGAGATACGCCCTTATTCGGAGAGACACGAAGATACACATGATCTCCCTTCTCGAATTCCAATGGGCATCTCCTCTTGTTAGCGTAGCTAACTTGGCGTGATTGTGCGGCTTCCATGTTGGCTTGGATTTGTCGGACCTTTTCTTCGGCTTGAGTGACAAGATCGGGACCAAAATTTGTTCTTTCTCCCACTTCCGACCAATTGAAAGGTGTACGACAAGAGTGGCCATACAATGCTTCAAATGGTGACATTCCCGAACTCTCTTGATAGCTATTGTTGTACGAGAATTCGGCGAATGGAAGACAATCATCCCAATTTCCTCGATTTTCCATAGCACATGCTCTCAAGATATCCTCCATATATTGATTCAACCTTTCGGTTTGTCCATCCGTTTGAGGGTGATATGCGGAGCTTCTAATGAGAGTGGTACCAAGACAAGAATGCAATTGTTCCCAAAAGCGAGATACAAATTGCGGACCTCGATCGGAAACAATGGTTTTAGGTACTCCATGCAAACACAACACTCTTGAGATGTATAGCTCGGCATACTTCTTTGTATTGTAGGTAGTATGGACGGGAATGAAATGTGCGGACTGAGTTAACCTATCCACAATAACCCAAATTGAATCATGCTTCTTTGATGTGAGAGGCAATCCAACGATAAAATCCATAGCAATGTCCTCCCACTTCCAAACGGGAATCTTCAATGGGTTCAATAATCCGGCTTTTCTCAAGTGGTCGGCTTTCACTCGTTGACAAGTATCACACTCGGCCACATACCGTGCAATCTCACGCTTCATGCGTGTCCACCAAAACTTTTCTCTTAGGCCGCAATACATTTTGTTGCTACCGGGGTGTATGGAATATTTAGACAAATGTGCCTCGTCCATTATTTTCTTCCGTAATTCCATATCCTTCGGAACAACGAGACGTTGGTTGAACCATAATACACCATCGTCATCTTGTCGGAAACATGTAGCCTCATCTTTTTCTATCTTTTGCCGAATAAATTCCATATCTTCATCCTTCTTTTGTGCCTCAATAATTTCCTCACGAAGGGTAGGAATGAGAGCTAGATTATATAACGCACCATAGGGAATGACTCGAAGACTTGGTTCACTAGAATCTGAAATTTCCGAATCTTCCATAGAGCAACCGGTAATGTGATTGCATTGATCCTTGCGACTCAAAGCGTCGGCAACCACATTAGCTTTACCCGGATGATAATGGATTTCCAATTCATAATCCTTGACTATTCCAACCATCTACGTTGCCTCATATTCAACTCTTGTTGGGTGAAGATATATTTGAGACTCTTATGATCGGTGTAAAGATTGACAAGATTTCCAAGTAGGTAATGCCTCCAAGTTTTTAAAGCAAGGACAACCGAGGCTAGTTCCAAGTCATGGGTGGGGTAGTGTTGTTCATGCTTGCGAAGTTGACGAGAAGCATAAGCAATGACACGACCTTCTTGCATTAGCACACATCCTAGACCTGGGTGCTAACACGTCAAACGGCTTGGTGATGTCGGCTTGTGCTAACACCGGAGCGGATGTCAAATGCTTCTTGAGAGTTTGGAAGGCTTCTTCACATTCACGGCTCCATTTAAACTAACATCCTTCTCCAACAATTTTGTCATAGGCTTGGCTATGCTTGAAAAATTGGGAATGAATTTCCGATAATAGCCGGCAAGACCAAGAAAACTTCGGATTTGTCTCACCGACCTTGGGGATTTCCAAGTAAGCACTTCTCCCACTTTACTTGGGTCAACGGTGACACCTTCCGCGGAAATAATGTGGCCCAAGAAAGGAACTTGCTCCAACCAAAATTCACATTTGCTAAACTTGGCATACAATTGATGATCACGAAGTCGTTGGAGAACAATGCGAAGGTGTTCGGCATGCTCTTCTTCGGACTTCGAATAAATAAGAATGTCATCAATGAAGACCACGACAAACTTATCCAACTCGGGCATAAATACCGAATTCATCAAGTACATAAAATGAGCCGGGGCATTGGTGAGCCCAAAAGACATGACGAGATACTCAAAGAGACCATACCGCGTAGAGAATGCGGTTTTTGGAATATCTTCGGCTCGGATCTTGATTTGATGGTAACCGGATCGGAGATCAATCTTAGAGAAAACCTTAGCACCAACTAATTGATCAAAAAGAATATCAATCCGAGGGAGCGGGTATTTATTCTTGATAGTTACCGCATTGAGAGGGTGATAATCCACACATAGACGTAGCGTCTTGTCTTTCTTCTTCACAAAGAGAGCGGGACATCCCCACGGGGAAGAACTAGGGCGGATATATCCTTTGTCCATAAGCTCGCCCAATTGTTCCTTCAAGATTGCTAGCTCATTGGGAGCCATCTTGTACGGCCTACGGGAAATTGGTGCCGTACCGGGTTGGAGCTCGATTTTAAACTCGACATCCCGATCGGGTGGCATGCCCGGTAAGTCATCCGGAAACACATCGGAAAACTCACATACCACGGGAATATCCTCAATCCTTCTTCCCTCAAGACGGTAGATTTTTGAAGTGGAGAATTTTGGGTGGGGTAATCGGAGAATAGATGAACCATGGAGTGGGGAGTTTAGGTGAACTTCACGGGAATCGATGTGTAAAACGGCTCTATGGAGTTTCATCCACCTCATACCTAGAATTATATCTATTCCTTGCCCACACAAAACTATGAGAGAGGAGGGGTATACTTTTCTTTCTAGGTTTAGGGGTACTTGCCTCAACTCTAGGTTTGTTTTTATCTTTCCACCGGGTGATGTGATGATATAGGGAATATCCAAAACGGTGGGAGTGAGTTGTAGGGTTTTTACACATGCTTGACTAATGAAATCATGAGTTGCACCCGAATCAAAAAGAACCAAAGTGGAGTGGTTGTTGACCGAAAACATACCCGAAAGTACCGGTTCTCCCGCTTGAATCTCTTCGGCCGTGGTATAGTTGACTCGGCCATTCTTAGCATTTGGAGTGGAGGATTGATTGCGATTCCCATTCCCATTATTCCCATTGCGGTTTTGATTGTTGTTGCCGCTTCCGGAACCATTGTTGTTGTTGTTGGAGGTGTTGTTGCCCGGGTTACGTGTCGGAACACGACAATCCTTTGCAAAATGACCCGGACGTCCACAATTAAAGCACGGACCTTGAGGACCGGGCCTAGCACCTTGGTATTGCTGCTGTGGAGGGCGGAACGAAGTGGTGTGCTGCTGATTTCCACCGTGAGAGTGGTGGTGTTGCTACGGCAAAAATTGGCGTCGAGCCCCCGTCGGCGGCAATGCGGCCCGAAACTTCGTCCGGACGGGGAAGTGATAACTAGCTTGTACTTGGGCGGAGCGGAGCCGGATGGATTTCCTACGGCACGCTTCCTCTTCTTGTCCTCTTGGTGAGCACGTATAGCATCTTCTTGCACAATTGCGGCACTCATCAAGTCATTGAACGTGCCGGTGGTGACTTGAGCCAAGCGATCTTGCAACTTCGGGCTTAGCCCCGAACGAAAGCAATCCTTCTTTTTGTCATCCGTGTCGGCATGATAGGATGCATATTGAGCCAAGTAGTTGAACTTCCGTGCATACTCTTGCACGGTTCCGGTACCTTGCTTCAAATTGAGAAACTCTTGCAACTTGCGCTTCATGAGACCGGCGGGAATGTGATGCGCGCGAAACGCGGTGCAAAAGTCCGGCCAATTCACTTGAGTACCGGTGGGAAGGGCGGCGGTGAAACTTGCCCACCATGCACTAGCGGAGCCACGAAGTTGTTGAGCCGCAAAGAGAACCTTTTGCTCCGATGTGCAATTGAGGAGAGCAAACTTCGACTCGATGATGCGGAGGAAATTATCCGCCTCCAACGGATCGGTAGTAGCTTCACCAAACTTGGGCGGTTGAGTGGCCCAAAAGTCGGCATAGGTGGAATTCCTCGGCCCTTGGGGTGGCGGTCCTTGGCCTTGTCCTTGGTTGGTTTGGCTTGCAAAGAACAAGCGGAACATTTTGTTTTGGTTGGACACGAGTTGTTCCAACGGCGTGAGGGGTGGAGGGTTAGGGAGTTGCTCTTCCCTCGCACCATGACCACTGCCGGAAGCTTCACCACGACGGGTATTCACCATCTGTCACATATGAAAATTTTTCTCACGTTAGCTCATTAGACCAAGAGCTAAAATAGCAAGAAAATATGACATTGGACATAAGGGATCAAAAATTTCAGATTGCATGTACGAAGAAAATATTGATGAAATAAGCATAATGCATCGGCAACACACATATTCCATAGATTCCAACATAGCTAGCAGCATGATAGAAATTTTTGATACACGGGAACCACAAATCCGATACAACACGGTCTTAGGTTACATCACATGTGACCCATAAACAAACACAAATCTCGGAGAGCTTAATTAACAACACGCGGATCGTTTTCCAACACGGTTACATGCCTCACGAGATTACAAATCCTACAACACATAGAGCTACGACCACCGATCGTGACAACTACTCGTCGTCATCGCCGTAGTAGTCGGCGTCATCCCTCATGGGAGAGGGTGGTGCTCCGTCCTCGACGTCGGAAGCATCCTCGCCATCACTCATCTCCACGTCATCCTCGGGTGGGATGATCTCAAGTGGCTCGGGAGGTCCGCCATTAGGGATGGCGTGCAGGGCATTGTTGGCGGCTTGGAGATGCTCAATGGTAGCGTTGTTATGCGCTATGGTCGCTCGGGCGTTCCGGAGGTCTCCCTCCAAAGCATCCCTAGCGCCCGAGTCTCCGGGAGAGTAACCTCCAACTCATCCTTCTCCTCGAGAAGGGCATCCACCTGGCCGGAGAGGACGTAGTTCTCCTCATTCGCGGCGGTGAGCTGGGCATCACGCTCATCGAGCATGGCCTGCAGAGCGGTGGCTCCATTGCCCTCAAGGGCAAGGTGGGCATCGTGGAGCTGCTCGAAGAAGTTCCAACGCTCCGTCTCGCTATACTCGAGCTGTGTACGGAGGGTATCCACCTCGGTAGTGCGCTCGGCTAGCTCGGCGGTGCGGGCAGCAAGCTCGGCGGCGCGAGCGATAAGCTCGGCGTCGCGGGTGGCGAGGGTGGCCTGCAGGGCAGCACGCTCCTGCTCCAACTCGAGCACCCGCCTTGCGAGGTTCTCACGGTCCAACATGAGCTTGCCGGGGGCCATCTGTCGGAGAATTTTGAAACACAAGTCAAAACTCAATATCCAACAACAAAACATGCTAAACAAGTAAAAGCATGAATGATGGAATGGCACCAACTTAGCAAAAGAATACAACAAGACTTTTCGTGCCATCCTAACACGGTTCCATTTTCTGGACAGATTTGACGCGTTACAGAAACTCGATAATTACCCCTGTTTCTGGACCAAATTAAATTTTTATTTTGTTACGGAAGTTTTAGACAATTTCTTAAGCTTTCCAACGCATCCTAGAACAGCTCGATCCGACTTGTCGTTTAAAAGTTATGAACGATCTACGACAGGGACAGAACCGGAGCACATTCTGGAATTCCAGAACAGCTCTCTGTAATGGGCAATTCTAGCTACGTCCTAGATTTTTGCAAGACCTGAGACTAGAAGATTGTTGTAGTGCATAACACAAGCTTTCCAGAAAGTCCTTATTTGCCTTATTTGGATAAGTAACTTGAAAGTTATGCTCACTTTTGTGAAAGTCAAGAAATCTACCATGTTTTGCCACGTTTTAGGGTTTCGGTTTTTTTTCCACCTTTTGTGAGAATTAGACTACTGATAAAATTTTTGTGATTGTCTCATTTAGATAAGTTCACATGCACATGTTTGACTTGATGAGATGATATGCAATTATGATGAATGCTCAATATGTCGCTTCGTACGTCCTCACAAAATTAAAAGACCGCGCCCGCCGATACGAATATCGGACAAGCGCCTCGGTGGCACCCACACCTCTCACACGAGACTACACGAACTAAAACGTTGTTATGTACCTGCAAGAGAGGGATTCCAGAAACATTCCATCAAATTCAAAAGAAACAAGCCAAAATAAATCCATGTCGCCTCGCCTCACATGGAGAGCTCTCGAATAAGAGTGTATTCGAGTCACACCAATAATATCATGCGAAAATTGACAACACTCAATCACATACCTTTGCTCAAGCCGTAGTTGCAAAATATTTAAACAATCATAACACGGGGTTAGTTTTGCCACCATTCTATATAGTCCTTATATTGGCCTTTCTATCTAGACTCGTACCTCACCGTGACACAAAAACGGGTTTAAGATTTTTAGAATGAGTGTTAGCGTGATGCAAATCCCAAGTCGGCTCGATACCACGTGTCACACCCCTATCCCGAAAGATAGTTAAGTGTGGTACGGATCGCCTTGGGAGATGATTGACGAAGCAACCATACATAGCATCACATTAACAAACATCCACGATTTGCAAGGTTACATAATTAAGTCTTGCTTACAACATAGAGTTCGAATAAAAGATACATTAGGTTCGAAATTAAGTCTTACATAGCCGTGATCTTTGTTCGAAATTAAAGTGCGGAAGCGAAATACATAACTCGACGATACATAGATAACGTAAATGAACCATGCCGGCCTAGGCCATGGCTCACTCATCATGGCTCACTCATCATGGGTCTTCTCCATCCCAAACCACCTTACCACAACAATCACAAAACCCGGCTTGCGGGAAACCTGTAAATCAACATGTAGTGGCAAAGCCTCGAGTATCTAACATACTCCGCAAGTCTTACCCGTCAACTTGGCCTTCTAAGACCGACTCCTGGATGCATGGGGCTTGACCGGTTTAACTTGGCCTTTTTGCATAAATAGCACCTATGCTAATTAGGTTGACAATTTTATTACTTAGCCAAATTAATAGGGTTATTGCATAAAAG
Organism: Chloris gayana; assembly: GCA_031894775.1. Lineage (NCBI taxonomy): Eukaryota > Viridiplantae > Streptophyta > Magnoliopsida > Poales > Poaceae > Chloris > Chloris gayana. The sequence goes on along the minus strand of JAUNZO010000145.1, from coordinate 59,780 downwards.
AACTTTAGTGAGCATGCTAACAACACAAGAGTTTGCAATACAATTTAATATCAATATAAAACAGCAAGCTATTCATCAACTCCTCTTTACTACACATTGCGAACTGCTCGAATCAAGTGGTACTCATTAACCGAGAGGAAACGGTGATAATTATCGAATTATTAATCCTGCAGGAAAAGACCCAAATGCACGACATACGCATCATTTAAGAACACGTATGGCCACCGTTCGCGAGTTCATCATAAAGTAAAAGACGGGGCCACCGACCCCGAGTACACGTCCCCTTGCGACCGTTCAACAACACGCCCAAGGCTTAACCCGTGTACTCTCCAACGGTCCTCAACCCGTGCAACCACCGTGCCAAACACATCACCTCCGGGTCGGTGAGATATCCGGCTCACTTTACAACTTGCAAGCTACATAGGTTTACCAATCCCCATAAGAAAGGTATGCAAGTGGTACACAACTCAAACTTGTTCGCGGAGCCATAATAGGGTGTTCTCAATTTTAACCAAATTCATCATGTTCGAATTTAATCATAGCCATAGGTGAGACTCCCATTCTATCGTTGACTACATAGGCATAGCATAGCATTTCTAACGAGGATATGACACATAATGAGCATAGGACATATAGGACTTTTATGCACGTGGATTTCCAATCAACTCCTAGAACTTAAATGCACATTCATCATCCTTAATAGAGTGATAAAGAAAGACATTTCAAAATAATAGGAATGCACCGGGGCTTGCCTTGAGAGTGATCGAAGTTAGCACTAGCCTCACAAGCGTTGAGCGTAGCAACCGTGTCTTCCGGCGGAATCAATTCGACGTCGTCACCTATAAGATGAAATGCAATGCATAAGTGGCATGAATACAAGGTCGATGATGATGGTGATGCAAGGGTGCTGTTTTTGTAGAGATGCATATGAATATGTTAATCAAAAGTTTTGTTTGCTCAAACCCTAGCAATCATAGACACGCCTCTTGTTTTTCTTTTAAGGAACTCAATTATACGAACAAACATAATCCTACTAATACATGAGCAATGGCTTGATGGCATAGACATGAGTGCTGTGGTGCTTGCAGGTTTGGCACTAATATTTTAGCAAGTTTTTACAAATGCAAATCGAAGAAACCTAGGCTTAGGGTTTTAGCATCACATGAAATGACGATTTCATTTTTAAAGCAAGAACTTGATCCCAAAATTAACACATGTGTGATGTATGTGAAACCTTTTGACCAATCCTGCCATGAAGTGCTAGGGAACATGGTGAACAGTGGAATTTACATAATCATGCAGGAACATAATTTTTAGAAACACAAAGCTATTTACACATGCGCTGAAAATAACCTTTTAGGAACTTAAATCTAGTTGCAAGAATAATTACTTAACATGCTCAAAAATTCACATGGGCTTTTCTACACATGCACAGTGCCAGGAGAGAATTATTTACCAAGTTTCATGCAAAAATAATTTACGCAGATTTAATTAAAAATTAAATACAGAGAATACAAGAAACGCAATAACTTGCAAAATATGAAATGAAATGCAGATATTCAAGTGCCAGAAATTCAAGTATGTTCATGTGGAGGTTTTGGCCAAGTGGCATTATTTTTGGATTTATACTTTTAAAGTTATGGCTTAGCTAAATTTTCAGGGGTTGACTTTTGTTATTTTTGTAAAAATATGACAATGACCAGATCTGCTGAGTTCATGTTACTTTTATGAAAGTACAGGTCTTCTAGTTTCCAAAACATTTTAGTTTGTAATTTTTGGACATTTCAAACGCTAGATATGAATTTTTCAAACTTGAATGAAGTTCGGATCTATTTACGGATTTGCCACCGGGGCAAATTTTAAACGAGAGGGCCGCGCGGGCTCCGACGTGCGGTGGCCGGCGCCGGCGAGCACCAACGCGGTGGCGCTCTAGGGCAGTGCATGGGCCGCGCTTGGGCCGGGAGGGAGCCGGTGCGACGGGGAGTTCGTGGGTGAGGACCACGGGGCCCAACGGCGGCCGGAGGGGCGGCGCGGCGAGCGACGGAGCACCGCGGAGGTTCGGCAGATGCGCGCGCGCGGCTCGAGGAGCGAGAGGGGAGGGGAAAGGCCTGTGAGCATCACCTGGAGGTGAGGGTCGTCGGCGTGTGGTCGGGCGGCGACGAGGAGGGCCGGACGTAGGGGCTCGTCGGAGGGGTGCGGGTGGCCGGCGACGGGGGGCCTTTTCTCCTTCAAATTCCGGCGAGGCACTGCAGGGTAAAGGGGTAGATCAAGGGGGAGCTAGAGGGCGACCTTGCGCGTCGTCTTGGCCAAGAATCGGGGCATGCGCGCTCACCTAGAAGGAGGATTTGGCGGAGGCGGCCATGGCGGTCGGTCCGGGCGGCGGCGGCGTTTTCCTCCGAATTGAACACCGGTGAGGGGGCAGAGGGCGGAGCAGTGGTGCGACGAGGAGCAGGGGGAGTAGAGGCAATGATTGGGGTGCTCTAGATTGGGCCTTGGCTCCCGTGCGGAGTTCTTCTAAGGGGGGAGGCGGGCGGTGCACGGCCGGCAGGGGGAAAATGGGGTGGCGCCTTCAATTCCGGCCGGCCATGGTTGAGCGGCGGGTACAGTGGTGGTTGGGGCTTGGCAGGCTTGCGTGGCGGAGGTGCCGGAGCGGACGCACGCGAGGGCGGCCTGCGGTGGCGCCGGACCGGCGGTCCGGCCGCCATTGCCCGGTGGGCAACGAGTGCTCGGAGGTCAAATTCGAAATTTGGATCTGGGGTTTGAAGATTTGAGTAAAATTCGTACTTCCGTTGCTCCAAAAATAGAACCAAAAATATGTAGAGCTTCAGCATGATGTGCTCGAATTTCCATCTTTTAGTTTGAAGTTCTAATCTTGCTTCCAAAAATTCATACAAAATTCACAAACAACAGTGTTTCAGATTTGAATTTGAATTTTTTTGGGCATTCAAAACTTTGTTCAAAAATTTTGTAAAAATGTTGTAAATTCATCTTTTTACATTGGCAATCCAGTGGTGTAAAAATATGTGGGTAGTGTTTTTATAATTTTTGCATTTCTCTTATGGGTTGGGTTAGGGCTAGGGTTTAGTTTAGGTTTTCCCTTTTCTCTTTTCGTTTTTCTTCTTTTCCTTTGGGTGATTATCATTAGTGCTTGATCGGTGATGTGATTAGGCTAGTAATTACGTACTTAACCTTAATCGTGACACGGGATGTCACAATATCCCCAATAGCGAACCCGGTCTTGACCTCAATCGGGTGTGCTTGAAAATAATGTTTCAACTTTCGAGAAGTTATTACTATAGCATATATCAATTTCTATAACTCGGAGATATCGCATTCGAGACTCGGTTAGGACTTCACTTACAAAGTATATCAGATGTTGAACCAGCTGCAGATGTCCTTCCTCCTTCCGGTTAACCGCCAATACCGTACTCACGACGTGAGTAGTTGCGGATATGTACGATTGAATGGTCTCATCAGGTTCCGGCGACCGGCGGATTACTAAGATATCCCTTGAGTTGATCAAATGCAGCTTGCGCCTCATCCGTCCACTCAAACTTATCCCGCTTCTCAAGCGGTTTAAAGAACGGAAGGCCTCCGACCCCCGGTCTTGAAATGAAACACCTAAGTGCAGCCATACATCCAGTCAACTTCGTACATCGTTCAAACAGCTCGGAGGCTTCATGTTGACAATCGTCCGGATCTTCTCTGGATTAGCTTCGATGCCTCGCCACGACACCACATATCCCAAGTAACTTTTCGAACGAACTCCAAATACACACTTACTAGGATTGAGCATCATAGAAAAGTTCCGCAGATTATCGAAGGACTCGCCAGGTCGAGAGAAGATCTTCAGCTTTTCGGGATTTCACCACATGTCATCAACATAAGCTTCTGCGTTCCTTCCAAGTTGCGAATCCAGACAGGTGTTGCATGCCACGCCGATAAGTGGCGCCTGCATTTTTAAACCGAATGGCATTGTTGTGTAGCAATACGCTCTAAAGGGGGTGATAAACGCGGTCTTATTCTAGTCCTCAACCTTCGAGGGAATCCGATGGTATCCGGAATAAGCATCAAGGAAGCAAAGACGCTCACAGCCGACGGAAGAATCAACAACTTGGTCAATCCGAGGCAGCGAAGGGTCCTTGGGGCAAGCCTTGTTAAGGTCGGTATAATCAACGCACATTCTTAACTCTTTAGTATTCTTTTTTGGTACAAGGACTGGATTGGCAAGCCAATCTGGATGATACACCTCCCTAATGAACTTAGCTGCTAACAATCTAGTTAACTCCTTCTTAATCGCGTCCTTGCGGTCTTGAGCAAACCTCCGGAGCTTCGCTTAACCGGCTTCGCACCAGGACGCACCAACAATGCGTGCTCAATCTTCTCCCTAGGGACACCCGACATGTCAAAAGGCTTCAATGCAAAGATATCCCTATTTTCCTGGAGGAAAAGAGTGAGCGCGCTTTCCTATTTGTCCCCCAGGTCAACCCCAATATGGGTGACCTTGGAGGGGTCTGTCTCATCAAGCTGAATAAACTTGGAAGCAACTCGCATCGGTCTTCACTTTCTCCTTAGCAATCTTCTTGGATGGAACTTCTTCTTCCAGCAGCACCTGTGCCTCAATGGCGTCCGCCGCTTCTCCGATTTCTCGACGTTCTTCCTCCGAATTGACTCGAGTGGCCAACTCGGTGCTATGTTCTTCACAAGCATACGCGGTCTTGATATCGGACCGGAACGATAAGATCCCGTTGGGTCCCGGCATCTTCAATATCGGATAGTGGTAGTTGGGGATGGCCATAAACTTTGCCGAGAGACGGTCTTCCCAATATAGCATGATACGTTGAATCAATATCAGCTACCCGGAAGATAATATTCTCCCTTCCGTAATTCTCCTTCGTCCCAAAAGTCACCGGTAGAGAAATCTGCCCCAAAGGATAACTGTTTTGACCGAGTATTATACCATGAAACGGTGAAACATCTGTGATCCAAGTCTGCCACGAAAGGCCGAGCTCGGCAGAGTTTTCGCAAAAAGGATATATAAGCAGCTTCCCCCATCGACGAAAGTTCTCTTCAAGCGTACCTTATGGACGATAGGCGCCAAGATGAGTGGGTATCTCGCCGGCTTTAGGTAAGACCTCCGGATGATCGGCTCTGCTAAACGTGATCGGCACCTCCGACCATCGCAGATACTCGGGAGTAGCAGGAGCAATGGCGTTGACCTCCCTGAATGCCAATTTTTGCTTTCGTTTTGACTCATACGCATCGGGTCCTCCATGGATGAAGTTCACCTCTCTTGCCGGCTCCTCAAAGCCTCCTTCATCATCTTCATCATCATCGCGCTTCTTGTCTTTGCCCTTATCATCCCATTGATTATGATGTCCAGATCGGGATGCTACCTTCAACGCAAACGAAGCGAACGGTCTTAGCAAGAAACATTCTTTATTCTTATGATTCCCATTGTGAATCATGCAAGGCCCTTCCAAAAGGGCTTCAAACGATAGTCATTCTCTTGGACCTCTCTTAGGAGGTGCAGGGCAGTCCCCTCCATGAGACCGGTCGACAGTTGTAACAAGGTTATCAGCCTTGCGCTTATTGTTCTTGAATCCCGACTGGTTGCCTTGGTCGTGCTTCGGCTCCTTCCCTTTGTTCCCGTACAAATTGACCATGTTCGATTCTCTAGCAGACATAATCATCTGCTATCTTGAAGCACTCGATGCCGTCATGGTAAGATTTCGGTTACGCCTACCGATCTTATGCACCAATGCTTCACTTCGGACGCCGACTTGGAACGCCGCAATTATCTCGCTGGTCGGGAACATTGGAGATTAAGGCCTTCTTGTTGCGAAACGCCCGATGAATTCCATGGGCATCTCATCGGGCTTCTCGTCAGCCCGTTGAGGTCGAAGTAGTTTCCTGGCTTCTCACAGGTCACCTGAAAATTCTTAACGAACTTTATGGTAAGATTGCCCCAAGAAGAAATAGATTTCTCGGGAAGAGATTGTAACCACAAGCGTCCGACCTGCTCCATGCACATGGGGAGATAGTTTGCTAACATAAAAGTATCTTCTCCTCGCTGATCGGATGGCAGTAGTGTACATACGGGACTCGGCAGGAGGGGCTTTACCATCATATTTGTCTATGGCCCCAGGCTTAAATCCTCCGGGGTACTTGCAAATGCGTAGATCCCGCGTAAACGCCAGGATTACGGAATAGTCGTCGTCTTCCGCACCGGTCCCGACCGGTGATGGTGAACGCCGATTGGGGTAATGTCGGTAGTTGCGATCCCTGTCATCATCGGAATAGTCGTAGTAACGATCGTCTTGGTTTCTAGATCCGGAACCGTCCTGGCGATCATTGTTGCCTTGCTCCGCAGGGGGCGGAGGAGGAGGCGGAGGAGGAGGTGGAGGTGCCGCCCGACGATCATTATTCTCTTGTCGGGGCTCCCCGTCTCTATTCCTATTCTTGCGTCGCCGTCGATCTCTATGGTCACAATGATCATCTCTTCTTGGCCGATCATCACGATGAGTAGAGCGATTGCCGTGCCCTCGATGATCATTGCGCGGTGGGTTGCCGACTAGAGGCGGCGCCGAAGCGACCGGCCAATGCCTAGTCGAACCAATTGCACGTGGGTGAGGTGGAACGGGATCCTGCGGACGATCATCTACATGACCGGTCCGTCGTCGCTCGTCTTCTTCTTGTCACCAGCATTTTTCAGCTCTCTCGCATGACGATCAATAAGCACATTACGAGCATCACGATTTCCATTGATCGGCATGCGTAAATCCTGATCGGGAGCGCGCCGATGCTCGTCCGCGATCGGGTTGTGTCGACGTCCAATTCTTCCTCTCGGAAGAGGCTCCTTCAGATCGGGCCCTCGCATACCGCTCCGAATGAGAATGCGAACGATTGGAAGATTCGGTTCTATCCTGGACAAGCTGGTTGGTTTGCAAAGCAGCCGCATCCACCAGGCTCAAAGCACGTTGTAATCCCGGTGTCAAATTGAACACCTCCTCTGGAATAGTCTCTAGAATCTGTTTCGAATTGAATCGGCTTCGAAGTCGAGGGATCCGAAGCGGATCTTGAAGCCGGGCGCGAAGTCGACATCGAACGAAGAAGCCATCGAACTCGCTGGGAACTCGCCGGGACCCCTACCAGCGCGCCAAAAGTCGAGTCTTAAACTCGGCACTAGAACTACCCGGTCCCTCACGAGCGTGGAATTCGATGGTGCAACACACGAAACACACAGGAACACGAGATTTTAGACAGGTTCGGGCCCTCAAATTGAGAGTAATACCCCAAGTCCTGTCTCATTATGTACTGCCTTTAGCAGATTGCTAATTGTGAGTTGTCGGAGAGTTTTCGGGGTCCCTGCTCCGCCTTATATATCCGATGGAGCTAGGGTTACATGCAGAATCCTAGTCGATTACATGAATTACATATTCGGAAGCCCTATCTCTAAGCTTTCCTTATTGATTCGGAGTCCTAATAGACTACAAATTGCTCCTTTACTTGTTGCTCAAGTCATCATGCATCGGTCTTGACGCCCGCCTTATTTCCATACCGAGTATATGGAATCTTGTGTTATTCCATACTGGTCGGGGACCACTCGTGGGCCCTCTTCACCAGTCTTATCTTCATTGATTTGTCACCGTATCTCTAATTATCCATTCCTTTATCATCTCGTATACCCGTAAGGAAAGTATACGATAGAAGGGGTGTCCGTGCTTCATCGAAAGCGACTACCACTACCACCTGGATCATTGGGATCCTGCCAATGCCTAGAGGGGTCATAGTGGAAGAGATTAACACCGAATTATTCAAATGCGTTGCGCCTAGCTGGTTCCTCTTGAGGGAGTTCTCGTCGTGAGTGTTGTGGAGGAGGAGGAGGCGGTGCAAACTATGAAGATGGTTCAAACTGGGTAAACTGTGGAGGAGGATCATCATACATGTCGCTGTGAGGTGGCACATAGCCACTGGTTATCCGATCACTAGGCATACCCATACCACCATGTGCGGGTTCTGAAAATCCATCATGTCCACCACTACTCGCTAGAACCATGAATCCGAGAGTAATAGTCTTCTGTTTGTCATCCGTGGTACCTTTGCATTAGGGGGTTGGTGGTCGTTCTTCTTCTTGTCTAACCGGTGAGGGAGGATCATCCGGAAATAGGGCTCTCTCAATTCTTCTAATTCTCCTCGCCAAATCCGCTCTTTCTACTCGATCACGTGTTTCCACAAGCATGTTCAGTTCTGCACATTCCAAAAATCATGTTGAAAATTTTCTTAATTCGAGACGTTGATTTATCTCGACGATGAGAAGTGCTGCTGTCTCCCGACCATACAGGGCGGTATGACCACCCTGCTCACCCGGTCCGACCAGGTTGAGCTACCGCCATGGCCTAGCGAGGCGGCCCGACCGCCCGCACACCCGGCCAGGCCGGGCTACACCTGTCTTGGCTGCTGCTCGTCCGGCTGAATTTCATCTTCTTGCTGTTGTGGCTGAGGCGGAGGTGTAGGCATTCTCACAACAGGGTCTTTTGCTGGAATAAGTCTCGAGGCCTGTGTGGAGAAAGATGTTCTATGGGATAATTATACTTTGTTGTCTCCTCAATCACGAACATAAGATATGGACCAAAACCACATGACTTTTGAGGGCCCATGGAAGTTGCCTTGATCTCCTCCCAAATGAAGTCCATCAAATAGAAAGGTTGACCTCCATCTCTCATCCTTGCTAGCAAATTCTTTGAATAGAGAGTGATATCTCGAGGGGTTTCCATCTCTAGGAGAGAGGGTCTTTCTAAACATCCTATTTCACACCGAGTAATAGGTGTACGGGCCTTTTACTAACCCCACATTATCTCTTTTATTGGAGGGTACATAAACCTCATTTGCTCCTTTGGTAGTGGATCCTCACTGTGGATTCTGAATCTGTTAGAATCACTTTGCCCAAATCCGAATATCCGTGCAAACCTATCATATGTGATTGTATAGACCATACCCTCTCGTCATCCGAGTGCATTTTCTTTTCACCTCCTTTTTCCTCAAAATAGATCGTCGCATAGAATTGAGCAATGATCTCATTGTTCCAGTCATATTTGAAACCCATCAATTCTTGATGTGAGTCTTCTCACAAGCTGCAATAACATAATCAAATATGGATTACTCTGATTTTCCAAATGATACCAGTCAATCCAATGAGCCTCCGACACGACTTTATCCTTATTTTTCAAAACGGTTCCATAATAATCTTGCTGAAAATAATTGTGAAACCGGTAATCCGTGCCATTTTCCTTAAACGATTGGTATGGATTTTTCCTTCTTATCTTCCTCACTGTCTTTGTTGATCCTCCGACTCGATAATCTATTGGCATAAGAGTGGGAGGTCTATTTGGAGACCTCAAGATTGGTTTTTGAGGATATACTAATTTTGCAACTTTGCTTATGATCATCTCACCTTCCTCACCATCAATTTCTTCCTCCTCACTTTCATCATTATCCTCATCACCCACATCCTCATTTTCCTCACTCTCCTCATTCTCTTCTGCTGCAGCAAGATCCTCTTTTCGGACTCGATAAGTTTCATCCTCAATCTTCCTCATCCTCATCACCACTAGATTCATCACTTCGGCCTCAAAGATTTCTTCATCCTTGGCTGCAGCCTTCCCTTTAGGATCCCTAGAGCTGCCACTAGTCTCTCGAATCAAATCTCCCCTTTTTTCTTCTTTCATGTCCCGACCTTAGCATTTTGATTTCTCGAGATATAGAGATCAACATTTGTGTAAGACCTCAGGAATAGATCGGATATGATTTAGAATCAAGGAGGCTTAAAAAAAGGATTTTTAGTGTTTCCGGACAGGGCCACCCGGCCCGACCGCCTCGTGAAGGTGGTCCGACCGCCTCGTTCGGACAACACTACTAGTTCATGACTCAAATCTGGTGCGAGAGGGGTAGACAAAAATTGTCGATGAACAAGGAGCTAGTATGCCATTACATATACTAGCAAAAACAGTTGAAATTGATCAATTTTGTGAGACCTCATTTTTCTTGTGAGCAACCCGGCCGACCAGGTGACACGAGCGGTCCGACCGCCTTCTACAAGAAAAATAGAGTATCGCAAATTTGCAATGCCAACTTGGAGAGTGCATACTACAGCAATTTTGAGGTCCTAGGCATACTGGAAGATGATTCTGTGGTAGAGAACTTGAAGAGCAACCCTAGGAGAGGAGATCGAGATGAAATCAATTTAAGTACCTTGAGGAGAAAGGAAACTAAAATTTGGGGAGGAACCGGCCTCGGATCCGGTCCGACCGCACTTCGGGCCGCCAAATCCACGGAGGAAGGGAGGAGATCCACGGAGGAATCAGCAAATCACCATTGGGAGGCTCTAGGACGAAGAGGAACCGAGTTTGCGGTGTTTGGGAGTGAAAGTGGACTGTTTTGGATAGGGGAGTCACGGGTATGGCTCAACTCCCACCATGACCCGCTCTAGCCCCCTGCGCAACCTGGTCCGACCGGGTTGGCCTGCCCTAGCCCAAGTGCAAGGCGGTCCGACCGCTCGATCGAGGCGGTCCGACCGGGTTGCACCAGCAGAGGTGCAAACGTTCGGGGTCCGACCACAAAATTCGATTAGGTCGGACATTGTCCGACCAAACTTGTTTTTTTCATGTGTTTTTCAATTCTTCGGTAGATTTTGATCACTTGGTCTGCCAAACACTTATTCCTTTTATGTCCTTCAGATTCAAACCCTTTGACCAAATTTTGAAGATTTTCGATGGCTCAGGATAATGTCCGATGGGCTTAGGATATTGTCCGATGGGGATAATATCCGATGGTCTTAAGATAATGTTCGATGGATCAAAGAGTCGGAGATTTTTCGGGGTGTGCAACGTTCTATGATCCAATGGAAAAAATCCGATGGGCTTAGGATATTGTCCCATGGATTCAAGACTTAGAGATTCTTTTGTGTGTGCGCGACATTCCGTGATCCGATAGAAAAATCCGATGGGCTTAGGACATTGTCCGATGGACCAACACTTTGTGAATTTTCCGGGTGTGCACGGTTCCGTGATCCGATGGAAAAATTCGATGGGGTTAGGACATTGTCCGATGGCTCGAATATGAGATGATATTTTTGGATTTTGAGATGGAATTTGCACTTGGTTTCTTCGACACTTATTCTTGTGTGTCCCTCCAATTCAAGCACCTCTGTACCACATTTTGAGAGATTTTTAGTCCTTCTTATTCTACCATCTTTGGACTAATTTTCATACTTTTCTTGAGAGTACGAATTTTCAAGGATATGAAATTGTGAACTTGAGAGTATCTTTTCATTCATGGCCAGGGCCAGCCATCAAACAAACAAGGTGAACAATGGCCATGATGAATTAATATGGTTACAAAGACCGAAAATACCAATATTTTTGAAAACCCACTCAACCTAGCAAGTCTAGGCAGATTTTCAAAAAGCATTTACACTAGAGCACTCGGAAGCAAAACAACATCCAAAGAGTCATTTTAGCATATTTAGCTTACACCTTTCATTTGAAATTACTCTTGACCTAACATATGTCAAGTTCTATGGATAAGGTATAAACAAAATATCTAAGATGCTCGATCTCATCAAGTGACAGACACTTAACAAGACATGGATCAGTTGTAAGCTCAAAACACCATAAACATGCAAAGGCCTAGATGCTCAGGATAAGAAAAAGAAACAAAACCTTAAAACGCACCTTTGCCACAACCACCAATTTCTTCATTTTGGGGAAGAATAACCAATGGTTTGTGCCATTCACAAATGATGTACTTGCCATCTCATCCAATAGGAGCTTCATCCGGAGAAGTCAATGATGAGAGGCCCAAGTGGCACAAATCCCGTAGAGACTAATTCCTTCTATCTGCACATTGGGAGAGAAACACTCTTCCTTGTGAGACTACACACATGCTAGAATGATCATTAGTCTCTCGGACCGAAGTTATAACTTAAACTCCCCCTTGATGCATGCCAAGCTTTTGAATTGTCATAATTTTTCATGCATATTCAATTAAGGATAATATGGAGTTCAAACCATAACTTGGTCACACACAAATAAGTTGAGAGGAGAGCTAAGCAAGGATATACTCATTCATATTGTGTAGGGTACAAGAATCACTCCGGTCTTAAAACAAATTGGGAATATCTGTTTCAATTTCAAGGCGGTCGACCGCCTTGTCAAGGCAACTTGACCGGGTTGAATTGCAGATTGCACTTTTGTTGATTCTTGTATTGCTTTTTCTTCTCAACATTCATTTGCACCATACACTTGTATCTTGAGATGTCATTGGGTAGGATATTGAACAAATACTCATTGAACTTGGCTACTTGAACTTCAATTCACTTTGTTTGATGTGTCAAGTCTCCAATGCATCTCACCATCCTTGGAAGCTCGATCAAGCAATTTTTGGTACCCAAAACTTGTTGGGTCCTCCAAGGTTAGTCGATAATGATTTAGGCACCCAAATGGATGTAGTGCTAACATATGGTGAACTAATCACCTTTCTAGCACTAATGTCCATTTTTGCCTTTCCGTTAGTGGTAGAAGCAGAATTGATAGGTTATGGCTCAGATTTCTTACCATTTGGACAATCCTTACTTTGATGTCCTTTGAGCCGGCAAGTGTAGCACACTCTTCTCTTGATCTTAGAGGCAATCTCTTGTTCTTGCTTATGTTGTGCTTTTTGTAGGCCTTGTCTTGTCCTAGAAGCAACTGGCTGCTTTTCCTTCATGTCCAAATTCTTGGTCCAGGTTGAACCAGTGCTAGGGCGGTCTCGACCGCCCTTTCAAGGCAACCTGATCGCCTTGAACTGGATTTTTATGACCAGCTGAGACATTTGGACATGCCATGATCATATGACCCTTGTTCTTGCATCCAAATCACACAATAGCTTTATTTGATCTTCTTTGTCCTCTTGACACCTTGGTTTTGCTTTGAATCTTGTTTGAGCACATGAATGAATAATGACCCATATCATTGCACTTGTAGCATTGGATGTGGTCAAGATTCTTCTTTTCTTTACTTTGCTTCTTGTGCTTCGGAGACTTGTTATTTGGTTGAGGATGAGGCCTAGCTACGGTTGTTCCCACATCAAGCTTCTTCACCATGTTGTCACGGTTATCTTGGGATGGTTGCACTTGGGCCTTATCCTTCAACCTAGCGACCTCATCTTCATGTCTCTTAACTTCTAGATTTAATTGATCATTTTCTTGAGCTATGAAGTCATCACAAGATTCTACAATGGTTTTCTCAACACTTGAATGTTGGCCTTTAGAGCAACAATAGTTAGCACAAATTAATTCAATTGACTTTTGTGAGCATGTGCATTCTTGTGTGAGAGGTTGAGAATGTTTTACCGATGTTACCACAACCTCATGAGCCACTTGTAGCATAGCATGTGAATCTTGGAGTATTTCATGAGAGCACATAAGCTCTTCATGATCTTTTTGCATCTTCACATGTTTCCTAGTGAGCACTTCAAGTTGATTCTTCGGATCATCGTTCTTTTCCCTTAGAGTCTGTTGCACAAAGAGAAGCATCAATAGCACAAGTATACTCCTTTTCTAGTTTTTCATATTTACCGATCAAGGAGATATGTGAGTTGTTGAGTTTCTCATTTTCTTCACGTAGATTCTTGAGCTCTTCCATCTTGTGAATGAGAAAGTCTTCTTGCTTCTCTAGTTGCTTTTCTTGCTCTTGAATCCTCACCACGAGCTGCATGACTTTGACCAAGTCTCTCTTACTTATGCTCGTTAGATATGAAGTCAGCTTCATCATCTTCACTCTCATTTACTTCATCCATTACACATGATTCATGACTCTTGGATGAGAGTGAAGTTCTCCGGGAGGTAGACTCTTCACTTGGTTGATGGCGCTCATTAGAGATCGTTGAGATAGCCGTGAGCTCACACTCATGTTCTAGCAATAACTCCATTTGATCACTTGAGCCATATGTTTTCTCAAATGCCTTCCAAAGTGAGTGAGCGAGTCTTTAGGGGGCCGTGCTTTTCAAGGATCATGTTGTCCACTTCGCACTCAAAGCACTAGACAAAGTGTGATATGCACGGGCTTCGAGATATAAGCATTTCTTTTGCGCACTAGTTAGAGAAGATCTCTCTAAGGCATGAGAAAAGCCTATATCTAGGGTCCACCAAATTGGGAGCTCATTTTACGAAGGTATGAAGACATGAGAGTTTTCCATAGAGCAAAATTTGCTCCATGAAAATGAGGTACCTCAATTGAAGGTGTCAAGACCCAAGGATGCGACATCGTCGTTTCTCCAAGCGGTTAAGCCTAATTAGGAGATTAGGCTCGATACCAACCGAAAGGGCCTTGATGTCGCCTAGAGGGGGTGAATAGGCGAAACCTGAAATTAACACAACTTTTTCGCACAGAGTTAGTTCAACCCGGTCCGACCTCCTTGTCAACCCGGTTAGACCTCCTTGCACGAGCAAAGCCGGGTGCATCCTAGTTCAACCCGATCCGACCTCCTTATCGGGCGGTCGACCGCCTTACACGAGTAGAAACAGGTCGGCTCTCCAAAAAGAATCCTAGCTCAAACCAAAACTTGAGGTGATGCTCCGTAGGTTTTCCTTAGCACATACACGAAGTATCTGCAGACAAATGAGCACACCAAAGTAGATCGAAGCGGAAGCATGAGTATAAGCTAGAAAACAAGAAAAGCAAGAGAGACGAAGACACACGAGTTTGTTTACCTAAGTTCGGGATCACCTCAACGTGATCCCTACGTCTCCGTTTGAGGAAGCTTGAGCTATCCACCGACACGCTCCAAGCCGGTTCTCTTTCAACCACTTCCCTCAATCCACTATCTAGATCTTTTCCACACCGGAGGCAAGATCACAACCTTCACAAACTTTCCCAAGGCTCACCACAAGATTGAGAGCTCTAGGGCGACGCTTAGCCGTCTAGGAGGCTTCACCTCCAAGAGTAACAAATGAATCACGAGTTGCTTGACGTAGCTCAAAGTGCTCAAGGCTTAGGATTTTCTCACTTTTGCTCACACACTCAAATCTCTCAACCCAACTAAAAGATTTAGCTCAAGTCACATGGATCTCACAAAGAGAGGTTGGAGAGAGCTCAAATGGTCGTTGGAATGCTATAGTCGGGCAAGAACCAGCAGCAATCAAAGCGGGTGGTGTAGGGATATTTAAAGGCTCTTTCAAAAACTAGCCGTTGGAGCTGTCAGAGCTCGGAGGGTGGTCCGACCGCCTTGACAGGGCGGTCCGACCTCCTTGACCTACTAATCCAAAAACTCGGCTCAAGGCGGTCTAACATCCTTGACAGGTCCGACCTCCTTGACTCGGCGAACACCCTGTTGGGGTTTTGGTCACTCGGATTGGTTTCTCTCTACGATTTTGAGCACTTTGACATCGTCATTCAACACATGTTGCATCCCTCTTGATAGTACGACATTCCTATACTCAAGAAATAGCTAAAATCTATTTTTCTTCCACTTGAGCTTGTGATAAAACCATATGTCGAAATTCTTCATATTTTGCTTTTGAGGGTTGACAACAATTCTTTGGTTGAGCACATCCACCTTGAGCTGGTGACCATGGATTTTATCATCAAATAGGCAAAACTCCATATTTTATCCATGTCACCTTTTCTTTCTTGATTCATAAATAATTGACGAGTAGGAAATATGGAATCCTCCATGGCCTTTTTGATTCGTCGGATTCACCACCCACTTGCTCTTCTCCACCACAAAGGTTCTTCGGCGCCAAGCCTCTTGCTTGCCCTTCTCCAATGTATGATCAATCGCAGCTAAGTCCTTACTGATCCTTCATCAAACTAACCATCAAGATTGACACATTTCTTTGCATCATCTATTAGCACACGATATTTATCTTCATGTTGTATTGATTTTTCGTTATAATATATGTTGCTTGTTTGATATGACACCAAGAATTAAGTCACCAATATGAATATGGTGATACTTTCAATAACCAATATGTGACATATCAACAATCTTCATTTCTCTTCATCCGACACATGGTATAATATTTTCACGGTTGATCATTCATGTGCTTCACATTCATCACATCGTTTGTCATATGGCATATAAGTATATACATGTGAAATATCCATATACATCCATGTCTTGATACAGCAATGTTCACAATAAATTTACAAGACATATTCCTATTACAACTCAACAAATTACATTATCTCTTTAACCGTGTTGTCATCAAAACACGAAAACCCACTAGGAGGCCTAGATGCACTTTCACTAATGTCTTCCTTATATAGTTTTGAGAATAAAATACTACCTAATGATTTAATTATTGTTAGGAACCGTGGAGATGATGAGGATACGGCTAGAGAGGTGGTCAAAGGCGTGGAGGGCTGGACATCTATTACAAATCAAGTTGGAGGCCCAATCAAAGTCGGTATTGGGTCCGATTCGGACTCCAAGACCAGTCCGCACTAAAACGGACGCCCATGTCGCATACAGGCTCGGTTTTGGATGTTCCACATATTGTTGGAAAGCTAAGAAGATCACCTTTCCAATGGCACCGGTTTGAGGCCCAAATTCATTCGGAGTCGACATGAATCATCAAAACAATTTGACAGGCAAAATCTGTCTCGGTGATGCGTCACCGTTATTTCGCTGTTGGACTTTGTATCAAGTTGGGCCCAATAGGAGCACGTCCTAGGGTTGGAGGACGACCCCCACCACGTCCTGATCATCCTCTCCCCATCTCTTATACCCCCATAGCCGCCACATTCAAATTGGATTTTGTTTTGTAAGTTTAGCCATTGCTACAACCTTGTAGACACGTGCGTCGGCTAGACCATCCGTTCTACTTTCTTCGAACCCCATCTTTCCGATTCAGTTGATTGTTTATCTTGTTCTTGCTTGTTCTTCGATTGCTTGCAGGAATTACCCTCGTGGTTTGGTTCTTTGTGCTCCACAAGATCGTGATTGACCGCTGGAATTGGTGTATCGGTCGCTAAGGTGCTTCCCCGTTGGTTGTAGTCGGGCTGTGAACGTCTCTCCAGTTCAAATCGAAGTTATCCCCTCTCATCGAAAGATCGGACAACACCCGTGTACTTATCGGTTGGTAATCGGAGCAAGGTTCATCGGTGAGAGATTTCGTGTTCCTCCCTGAATTTTTTTCTCTCCTATAGTCCAAAAACAGCCATACCAAAAAAAAACATACATCATATTTCCCTTTACCTATAACACTTTGAGATTTTTGCTGTTACTACTTAGTTAATTCTTGTTGAGTTTGTGGTTGCATCATCGTGTCGTGTTGCTAGTCTTAGTGTTTAGTTCACTAGAGTTTCGAGTCCTATTCATGTTTTAGTCACCACTTCATCCACTCGTTGCTGCCATCATAAAAAACTTTCTACCTATAGAACCATGAAATTATCCACCATCACCATCACACTTGTTGTTTCATGTTGTGCCACAACTAATTTATATATTTCCACCTCTTGTTCTGCACCTAGAAGAAAGAAATATTTTCAATATCAAGACAGCTTCGCAAAGCAAATTCTGGTCCGTAATAAAAAGGCCATATAGCTATCATCACTGGTCCGATTTGTATATTTAAGTACAGTATGGAAACCTTATGATTTTATCTTTCCAACGGATCTGATCCTCCATAAAAATTCCATCCGAGCACGTCACAGAACGAGTTTTGCCATTGCAGTTTGAACAAGATTCTTATCAATCACTCGAAAAAAAAGAGAAACCAAAAGAGAGAGTGAACAAAAGTGAGTTGAAGTTGCTGCTGGTTCTACCTACTTCATTTACTTTGAGACATCGTTTGTGTCTAGGCTCGCGTCTCTGTTGGTTTAGCCTAGGACCAAGCACGGTACCGTCATTGAACACTTATTCAACTTGCTTTTAACTAACATGGTACTAGCTTTTCTTGTGCATTTACTTTCAGCCTACCTACAACTCCACATATTCGACTATAGCTTAACAGGTGTTGTTGATGCGGCATCGATACACTTTCTTGCACGGTTGCTAACTTGTTGGTTGCCATCACCACCTGTTAAGTGAGGTAAGAACTTGTAAGAGCTTGTTTGAACAAATTCTGTTTGTTTGAATAACAACGACGCATCCTAGTAGTTGATAGGAGCATACAAATTATTGTGTTTGTTCTTGCTTTCTAATAATCATGGCAGGTGATATGGAGCTTGTTAAGATGACAAAAATGCACCCTCATATTCTAAACATCATTCGACATTTGCCTTCCTACGCTAGTGAGTTTAATCCTAAGGCATATGTCAATCCGTATGTTAGGGAGAATGACTTTTATGGGCATAGGGACATGTGTCCACCCTAGTTTTTTTATTAATTATGGTTAAATTAAAATATAGAATCTTCGATTATACTATTAAACATGTCAAACTAGTTGTAGATATGTTGTCAAATCATAAATTGATGTGAAATATCAATTTCTGAAAAATTGGTCAAATTGAACAGAATTTCATGAATTTGTCGAATTTGATATTTTTGTACTTCAATTTATGATTTTATAACATATCTACAACTATTCTCGACATGTTTAATAGTATAATCAGAGATTCAATATTTATATTTAACCCGAATTAAAAAAGCTAGGGTAGGCACCCCTATGTTCTCTCGAAGTATTTCTCTATGTTAGGTGTATTCGACATGTTTAATAGTATAATCAGAGATTCAATATTTATATTTAACCCGAATTAAAAAAAGCTAGGGTGGGCACCCTTATGTTCTCTCGTTAGGTGTCACATCATTATTTTTTTCCTTTTCATCATCATCATCATCATCTTCTCTCTCTCTCTCTCTCTCTCTCTCTCTCCCTCTCCCTCTCCCTCTCCCTTTCCCTCTCTCTCTCTCTCTCTCTCTCTCTCTCTCTCTCTCTCGCTCTCCCTCTCCCTCTCCCTCTCCCTCTCTCTCTCCGGAAGTCCCACCCTCCCAAAGCCACCACCTCCACCGCCTACGCCACCCTCACTTTTGTAGCGCATGCCGCCACAGGAGAAGGCTGCTAGTCCCAGCCCGCCGGCCATGACATAGGCTAGCAGCGGCCGCGTGGGCTTGGTAGTGGCAGGGCAATAATTAGGAGGGGCGAGAGGCTAGGCCGACGGTACCGTTGGAGCGACCCCGGTCAGCGTGGAGGAGGAGGAGGCCCGTGAATGGCTCAACGACGTTGACGGAGGGGAAGTTGTGGGGCTTGAGAGAGAGAGAGAGAGACTATGGTGAGGGAGAAGAGAGATGACAGGAGATAAGGGAGAAAAAAGAAAAGGAAAAAGAAAAATAATGATGTGGCACTAGACACATGAGTCCACCTATGCCACATCGACAAAACCACCTGTCCAAAACCATCAAGGGAGTGGAAATGCACCGGGATCAATAATTCTAGGGTCCAAAGATCCGGTTTTATAGTTGAGAGAGTAACCTAGTAATACCCCCTATAGTTGAGGGAGCAAAATATGACTTTTCTCTTTTTAATAGTCCAGGTTTTAGCCCAACTAACTTTTACATCTGATTTGCAGCTGGCTCGACTAGCGCGCCGCGTGGGAAAGTTGCAACCGCAAGTGACAATCCTACTACTTTGGGCTAGGCCGGAGAAGATTATACTTCCACTTCAACATAGTTCAACTTAAGAATAAGCAACAAGTCTAATTTTACCCCCTTAGCTCCTATCAAAGTATGATTTTTCTCCGACAACTACAAAATCGGGTATCCAACCTCCCTCACCTATAGAAACAGTTCACTTTTTCTCATTGGCCGGTTTTAGTTGACAGTTTTGACCTAGTCAACATGTGGTAAGGGGGAAAAGCAAAAGAGAAGTTCTACAAGTGATTTAAAATTATCCACAAAAAGAACGTGGATTTTCAAACTACCAACTGATGAAGAAAAGATAAAAGTTGTTAGGAGAGAGGAAAAAAGGAAAATTTGTTGTGGCGCACTCCAAAAACATGATTTCGGGTAGAACACACTACAAAAGTAGAAATTAGGTGAGCCACAATACAAACTTGTGAATATTAGCTGCAACACACTAAATTAGAGGGAAACGATATTTTCAAATGTTTTATTTATGTGCTCAAAATATGTTACAAACTAAAAATTTGCATAAAGATACATTGTTACATTACCTATCCATGTAAAGTTTTTGAGATTTTTTCTAATATTTAAACACCTGTTTATTGAGAAAAATATTTATTTTGTGAGGCAACCTATATGAATAGTTGAATAAAAATTTTGAAAAAATCAAGAATGTGATATTGTATTTTTATGCACAGTTTTAGCTTGTAGATAAAATTTTGAAAATGTCATTCCCCTCTCCATTAGTGTGTTGTATGTAGTAATATCTATAACTTTATAGCGTGCTCCACCTAATTTTCATTTTTGTAATATGTTGTAGCCGAAACCATTATTATTTTAGAGCGTGTCACACAAATTTCCCGGGACGTGCTCTCGCGCTCTCTTTTGCGTATCTTAGGGTTGCTGAATTTGTTCCTCTCACCGACCCAAAAAAAAAACATCTCCTATCTAGCCGTCGGACTCCTGTATTTGGAATTGGGCTAGAGCTTTCATCCGGGTTGGGGTGCTCCAGGTTTTGATTTCAAAGGCATCATCATCATTTGTGTCCATGGGCTCCACCTGGGTAGATGGTAGCACTAGGCGTTCAGGTTACCCGAAATTTTCGGGTCGGGTTGTTCGGGTTTTTAAAATTTCGTGTTTGAGAAAATAGAACCCGAAATTAGTGGACAAATAAACAAACCCGACATTTCAGGTACCCGCTAAATCGGGTTCGGGTTTCGGTAACCCAAACAAACCCGAATAGAGAGAAAAGACAGAGAAGAATTGTAGTACTTATGCAAGACTAATTGCTAATTGATGAGCGAATCCGACAAGGATTGGGGCTTGGGCATGCCACACTGCAACTTCGAGTCTATGAGTGCTAGCGGTGCTGCAACAACGAGGTGGGCACGACACGACGCTGCTACCTGTACGGGAATATGCTTCTAGGTTACCTAAGCTTGTATGTGACTTCTTGCCTTTATATGTGGGTTGATAGGTCTGTTGGTGTATCCTGTTGGATTGGACTCAAATCGAATAAAGCTAAATATGATTGCTTATATTTCGGGTTACTCGGGTATTTCGGGTACCGTGACTTCAAACCCGATTTCCCGAAATAAATTCGGGTTTTTAGTTTGGCAACCCGAAAATACACTTCGGGCATCGGGTTTCGGGTTCGGGGTCGGGTTTCTCGGGTTCGGTCTTCGGGTTTCGGGTTTTGTGCCCGGTCCTAATAGACGGCAGATGGCTTTGATGGACACGCGGCTCCAATGTGTCAAGTCCTTTCCAACCAGCTGGCGGGCCCCGGGGTGCAGCTGTGGCTTGACCTCGGCTGTGGAGAGGTGGCACCCGGTTCTAGGCGGGAACCGGGATTGTTGACTATTGCGGCACCGGAAGTTTCTCGGTGGTGCAGCGGCGAAAACCCTAGTGGATGGCCCGGCATTGCGGATCTTGCCACGATGGAGAAGTGTAGAGAAGTTGGCGAGTATGCCATGGCTGAAATGCACCGGTTAGCTCATGATTTAGGAAATTTGGGACTGGTGTGTTTATAGGGTTTTGCATGGATTGAGAGTTGTCAATGGGAGTCGGAGGAGGAATGATAGGATTAATCTGATATGGATTTTGTATGATGGCTGCACCTCGGAAGAAATCTTGAAATTTCTAGAGAAGAGGGTTTGGTTTTTGCTGGTCCGGGAGCAATTTAGCTTCAGCTGGTATGGCATTAATGTCCGTCATCCGGGGGCCAAACTTGTTGAACGGTGGGGAGGGGTGATTGTTGGGGTCAGATTGGCTAAAGAAAACATCCTGTTTTCTACACCGACAGTCTCTCACAAGCTGAAAAAGGCCCGCACAATAAGTACAGATTGGAGCCATTTTAACATAATGGAAATAGACCATGTGATTTCCCATATTGCCTAAATTTAGAGAGCCTATCTAGAACCCGATTTGAAACAATTAGTTTGATTCGACAGCGATAAAATCTCTGTTTTTAGCAACAATATTCTCAATGGGTGGTTCTAGATCAGATGGTTCTCCAATAGCGGTAATGAGGCTGTTTAGAACATTGGGAGTTCTAAGATCCGGGGAATGCCAAAGATTTTAACAGTGCGAGTAGATATGCTGAAAGGTATAATGCTCCAAGGGCCTAGATGGATGAACTAGTTCTAGCAGCAAGATTTTCCTATTGACTCGTCCACGGTTGCTTAGTCCAAACGAACATCATATCCTGGATGTTTCTAAAGTGCGCCATAAAAAGGTTATCTGCAATCTTACCGATAGCATAATACCTTTGCTGCCAGGCTCGCTTCGGATCAGCTCCGACCCCACGAATGGAGATGGGAGCTGATGACTCATTTGCCGTAGCGACCTTCATCGGGACGTTGTTGCCCGTGTCATCAACCATCTTCTCCACTTGGCCTTCAACATTCAACGATAGGAGCTTTGCCGGAACCAAGTGGAGAGAGGTGAGGACATGCTCCAAGACCTCGATTGGCGCAGGAGTAGAGGGCCTAACTGTCGTATTTTCCATTGCTGCTTGCAATGACGGTGGAGAATGTGCACGATGGGTAGGATTAAGCTGGGAACATGGATGAGGCGGGTCCGGCCGGCGGAGGAGGAGGGGGATGAGGTGGTGGGTTGTCGCTGGAAGTGGTCATCACTGCTCGTGGAGGTGTGGTAGTGCAAGGAGGAGGGATTCTAGGTGAGGGAAAAAGGATTAAGAGGGAGAAATCTTAGGGGACGAGATGGAATCCAGTGGCAGAGTGCCCGAGTCCCGAGGAAAATGAGTGCTCCGAGTTCTTTCCGGATCCACCCGGAAAGTTTGTGCTAATCGAGGGATTCCTCCTGCCACCGCTGCGTGCTGCGTTCGCAGGGAGAGAATCCATGGCGGATTGGGATTGAGTTGCTGCTGAAGATTGGGATGGTGGGTTGGGCGGGAGCTGCATGGCGCTTACTGTAGCATTCGCCTCCAGTTCGCTATCTCCGTACTCATACCGATTGCTTTAGTTGAAATGTGGCTGCATGTCCTGGCCACTGAACTCATCTTTGGATCGTGATCAAAGAATCCAAGTCACCTTACTTTAGTAGAAAGCTAGCTTCTGGGTGTTAAACCGCTCACTCGGGTAAAATATAATCAGGGTCACTCCTGGCAACATCCCAGTAAAATCGCAGCTCAAACAAGATTCATAACAATAAACCTGTAATTTCATTATGCAAGACAAAACCTGTAATTATGTACTGATAGAACTTTGGTTTTCCCCTTTCTCTCTGCGTTACATGTTGTGGGAACAAAAGTAACAGTTACAACAGTAAGATCATATGTAGGTTCAGTACAAGAAGTATATCTGTTATACTGGTTAAAGGAATTCCTGGTCCTGGTCATCCGGACGCCGAGAAGCCTCCTCACCATCGAGCATTCTCCGAGTCATGTTGGCTCTCTGAACAAGCCGGACCAATGCTTGCACCACCTCAGACATAGGAGGCCTGAACTCTGGCTCAGGCTGTAGCAACAAAGGTTTGGTTCACATGGTTGTTGGCTGATGATACATGATAAATTGTGTTTGTGTTTAACATGGGGGATGAAGTTCATACCTGGACACACAGGGCGACAACATCGGCAAAACGGGATAGGGATTTGGCAGGGTATAGACCCTTGAGTGCAGGATCAACCATCCGATCCAATGCATCAATGTCATGCAACTGGGGAGTTGCCCATCGAACAAGTGACTGCTCTGACCGAGGCCTAGAACTGCAATGATGTAATAAAATATAGTAAGGTCAATGGAACACCAAACAGTCGAATAGGTAGATATCTGGTTGAGAGGTAAAGTAGATAAGCGATGAAAAATACATACTTGTCAAATGGCTTACGGCCCGTCAGGAGTTCCAGCATGACAACTCCAAAGCTGTAGACATCACTTTTAAGGGTATACTGGCCAGTCATGTCTACCTCTGGAGCACTGTATCCAGAACCTTGATCTGAAACCTGTTGAATTTTATTTCAAAACATCATCAAGAACAGAACTGGCCAATCATGTGTTGGAGCACATGAAAGATTTTTTACTAGTTACCTCAATTAGTACTGCATACTTTTAATGACTGCACGATTTTTTACTGTGCTTCATGACTAATGTTACAGGCTCATATATCCCACATTTTATAACTAATTTAGTATGGAGGGGGTGCTTATTTGCTATTGACAAAGCTTTACCTGGAATTCAGCATCTGGAACAAGGCTTGCAAGTCCAGCATCTGAAATGTGAGGATTGAGCTCCATGTCCAGCAAAATATTAGATGACTTGAAGTTCTTGTGAATTAAAGATGGAGAACAAATTTCATGAAGATACCTACAGGAAGGCATGTAGATAATAAATGATGAGGTGCAGACAGTTTCATACACCATAGAGAATCAGAGATTGTGCTGAGAGAGAGAGCATCTACTTACTCTAGTGCCCGTGCAGACCCTAAGGCAATCTTTACACGGGAATTCCAACTGAGTGGCTTGTTGTATTCATCTGAGAGATGGAGCATATCATGCAGCGAACCATTCCTGTGGAAATCATAAACCAGCAAGTGTTGTCCATGCTCCATGCAATAGCCCACAAGCTCTCTGAGATTGGGATGGTGCAACTTTGAAATGTTTGACACCAGCTCCAAGAAATCATCAGATGATTGGCTAGGCAGTGCAGTACTGTTTAGTTTCTTCACGGCTAGAACCTAAGTCAAGTAAACAAAAAGAGAGAAATTAGTGCTATATCGTTTTTTTAGGAAACTAAGTGTTATCTTGTGATACCGAACTGCTTCATGTAATCAAAATATTGGCATACAAGAAAAAAATATATGTTACAGGAATGCTAGTATGCTGTATAGCAAGGAGCAACCATATCAAGATTTTGTTGATGCAGTTTAAAGGCTGAAGTTCAACCTCTCTTGTCGTGAAGAAATGATAACTGCTTGTGAACAATGCACCCATATGCATATTTGTGCAGGAAAGTTATTCCACCAAGTGAAGTTTTTGAATGACTACCAAAACAGTAAAATTTGATGGTTGCAAAATGCAAAGTAAGAAACTCTTAAAGACTGAAGCATTTATATAGTTTATGTAATCTTGTAATGTTTTGAATTAGGATGTTATCTTGTATCTGTAAGGACCTGTTTGTTTCGGCTAGCGCTTCTGGCTTTTAGCTTTTATAACCTAGAGAAGAAACAAACAAACAACTTTTATCAAGATTGCGGAATCTCGCAATCCATATTAGACCAACTTTTCTCAGCTTTTTCCTTGAAATTTTTTTATTACAAAAACTGCAATGGTACTAGTTGTAACCGCCAGCCAACCCACCCGTAAACCAGACAAAAAGGACTGGGCTTTTGGACCCTCAGCTTTTTACATGTCCAAAATTTAACAATCTCTAGCTACAAGCCAGCTTCTAAAAGTAAAACCAGCTTAATACGCATTTGAATATGCGGCTCTAAGTTGAAGAGTTTATGCCAATATTTTGTGTCCTTATACAGACTTACAAAAACACGAAACAGTTTCCTATAACATTCCTGGATTTGGGCCTCTTTGTTTCAGCTTCGAATTATGGATTTTAGGTAACATTCTCAAACTGTAGTCTATGGATTGTAAAGGGATGAATCATGAAAATCTACAAACGCTCCGCCCCAGCAGATCAGATCATCAACTATTACAATCAGATTAAATCAGTCAGTTCAATTCATTTTTGGATTGTGGTACCAGGATCCACAATATGAAGCGGCTGAAACAAAGAGGCCCTTAGTAGCAGTGATAAGAATAATGTAATCATGTTTACCTTTCCATCATTGAACTGTGCCCTGTACACACGTCCAAAAGTACCCTCGCCAACAAGATTGTCCATATTAAAGCTATCTGTTGCCATCTGTAGATCAGCAACTGAATAAACCTTTGTGTTTGTTGGTGCTGTATTAACTTTCTTTGCAACAGGCTTGTTCGTATAACCATCATTATCATCAAATGACTGGTTTCGCTCAATCTTGAGAGGTGGCTTCACGTTAACTGTGGTAGGTGCAGGTAAAGGATCCACTTCGATTGTGGTAGCCTCTTCGACTGGCTTCATATCGGCTGTATAGGTTAAACAAAAATTGTGTGTCAACTTATCACACTATAATTTCATAGCATCTAGTTAGACATAATAAACACCAGGTAAACTCACCTTTAACTTCGTTTGAAGGAAATGAATTGAATGGCTGGCGTTGTTCAAAGTTTTCAGGCATTGCAACTTTTCGTTGTTTTCGCTTTATCAAGAAGAATGCAACAATTGCTCCAACAACAAGAATAGACACAACAATGCCTGCTATAGCTCCTGCACCAATGCCAGAGCTTCCACCAGAACTTGAGTTGTCACTTCCGTTGGAGGCGTTGGCCTGGGCTTTTCCCACGCTTGCGCGAATGTGGAGGAGCAGTAAAAGGTGGTGGTGGTGGTGCTGGGCCCGTACTCCAAGAATTGCCATCAGTTCTATAAATAACGACAACATTAGATAATATATGGCTTGCCAAAACGTCATAAACAAAAAGTTCAACTGTACATACTGTAAACTATTTATCTTCTTTAGTTCATTAGGAATCCAACCAGTGAAGCGGTTATTTGCAACATTCCTGCAATTGAATGATAATAGTAAGTATAGCTCGCTCAAAGCACAAAAAAAACAATTATGTATTGTGAATTGTCCACTCACAAATCATCAAGGGGAAGATTCGCAAGAACATTGATTGACCCAGTAAGTTGATTGTTTTGCAAGTACCTGAAAAGAATGTGACATGGGTTAGAATTTGATAGAACTAAAAACTAGATAATTCGATAAAAATGAATCCTTCAAGTCATCTTTCTTACAGAGTTTTCAAGCTCGGCAAAGAAGAGAAACTTTGTGGTAGGTTACCAGTGAGAGAATTGAAGGAAAGGTCACTGCAATAATTATCAGAGAAATATAATCAGAACAAGCATATGATGTAAATGTCAACAGGAAGCTAGACGAGTTAATAGTGAAACTGAGGGTTAATATTGGGGAGGCGTAAAATACAAAGAGGTACTCACACTGTAGTTAAGCTTGGGAGGTTGGAAAATATGTCAGTGATATCTCCTGATAGTTGGTTATGATTAAGGTTTCTGTATACATATAGTAACTCCATTTAGCCCTTGAAATACAACATAGAATCATAACATATTCATGTTCTGACAGAAAGATACACACAGGTACTTAAGTTTAGGCATTGTGGATATCGAGAATGGCACAGTTCCGGTGAACTGGTTTCCTGCCAGATTGCTGAAATGAACTAGTTACTCAGACAGCATGGTATATTACAAACAAAAAAGTTATAACTTCTCACATTAAAAAGACTTACAGCCTTTCAAGCTTCTTATTTGGAAGATTGTAAGGAATCTGCTGGCCATTACCAAGACTATTTTGGCTCATGTCCCTACATGAATGTGGATCAAAGCAATCAGCAATTGAACCTCCCACACAGGGAAAAATACTGAAATAAGAGTAAATTGCATCACAACTACCACAACTTGCACGGTGGGTGCAACTTGGTCACACATATTGTATTTTGTGCAAATTTGTCACTAATCATGTGTTGGGGGTGCAATTAGGTCATTAATCCGCCACCTTGAACAATCGAGCACCTCGGACAATCCGTCACCTATAAAGTTTTTGGTTTGCATGGTCTTTGGTAGTCCTTGAGAAGTTAGAAAGGCAATAAAGCGATGCAACCTAAAGAATAGGGTAGCAATAATTATTCCTAGGAATAACAAGAACATAATGGAAGCCTACCGTGCACAAGGATGTCCGTGGAACTTGATAGGTACAGAGGATAGTAGGGCTAATTGTTTCTTGATAAAAAAATATGTTGACAAACACATATGTAAGCGAGATTGATGAAAGGGTCAATTTTTTGAGGTGCTCGATTATCCAAGGTGACCGATTGATGATCCAATTGCACCCACCGTGCAAGTTGTGGTACCTGTGATGCAATTTACTCCTGAAATAAAGAAACGAGTGAACTCACAGCTCAACCAATGAGTCCATGGTGTTCATATTGTAGGCCAGTGTTCCAGAGAGCCCCAAGCTCGGTAATTTACTATGGTATAAACCATGACGAAGAACACATCAGTCAAAGGCGTCAAATGCAACATATCATATTTTGAATCAAAGTACAATAAGGAAGTGTGAAACTCACATTGCAGTGACTGAGGAGCCAGAGCATGTGATGCCCTGCCATGATTCCCCACATGGGTCGCCACCACTCGCCTTCCAACCCTGCAACTGACCGGGCGAATTCATGCTGGTAAACAGCGTGTTGAGAGCAGTAACTGCACAGCAGAAAGAGAATTACTGAATTTAGATATGGAGTGTTTTCAGCTACTTTGATGCTTGTAACAGAAAGTTGAACTAGTTGTGCCTTGATATTCACAAGATTCATGCGCCAACAAAATGAACCATAAACATTAATAGTAAAGCTGATCTAGCTTCCACATGCGACGATATCACAGATCTATATTGCGTGACTCCAGTAGTTTTGGTGAAATAACAATTCTGGATCAAGATTTCGAAGGCTTAATAAGCAGAATAAAAGGATCGCATGTTCACGGAACTATATTACTTATGCTAAACTAAACTTCGAGTTCACCCTAAAAATAATGCGGAGTGTTATCCCTACATTCTCGCATGTGATGATCCCCAAGCAAAGGTAGAAAGTAAGTGCCTAAAAAAGAAGTACCACCCCAAGATTTGGCTGAAACGAAATAGCAGTAGATTGATGCAGCATTCCCCAGAAGATTTCCAATGAATATCCTTGTTCAAACCTGGTTCAAACAGGTCTATAAAACAGACTGTTCCGTCGAGATTAGGATTTCGAAATGAACTATCATAGGTCACTGAGCATGTGGCTTGCGACCGACGATTTGGGGGCAAATCTGCCGAAACCACGCCAAAGAAAAGCATGCTTCTGGACACCCAACGGCGGACAAGGGATTCAGGTCAAGAGCAGAAGCAGTGCCAGCAGGGCAGCATGGGGAAAAACAGGTGTCGGTGCATCGAACTCAAGCAGACACGCCGAGAAGGAGCAGAACCAAATTCATGCGTAAATGCAGAGCACACGACGCAGGACAGAAACGAAGTAATGTAGTAACAAGCAAAAAGGGGAGGCATGAAAAAACAGGGCAAGATTCAGGTTCCCCACCATCATTGGCGTCGGTGGTCGCGTCGACCAAGATTTGCCGCTGGGTCCATGAGCAGCAGCAGCACAGGACGACGAGCAGCCAAGCGGCCCGGCCCGCGCTCGCCATTGCTGCACCGCCCTGCCTCCTCCTTCTCCTCCTCTCTCCTGTTCCAGCGCAAGGACCTCAGTCCTCGCCGTGCCAACACGGCTCCTCTCTCTCCCTCCCTCTTCTGCTTATAGGACCATAGGAGTGTGGCAAGAAAGCTGCTTTCTTGACTAAAAAATCCCGCCTTTTGCTTGGGGGCGGCTTCGGTTTGCACTGGGTTGGATTTTCTCTTTATTTTCTTGCGGCAGAGGTTTTTGCTGCGACTTCTGCCATTACTCGCTCGGTGCTGTAGTAGTACTACTTTCGTCCAGAAATACTTTATTAATTTTTAGATATTACGTTTGACCGCTCGTCTTATTCCAAATTTTTGTTTATTTTGTTAGAATTTATTTTATTTCTAAATATACTTTAACTATGTCTTCTTTATTTTTACATTTATATAAATATTTTAAATAAGATGAATAATCAAAAAAGAAATCAAAAAGAGTACTATTAATGGGGAGCAGCAAAGAGCTGCCGTGCCTAGCGCCAGAACCGAGGCGAGAACACGAGGCCACGACGGTGTGGGCCCTGCAAACAACCTCACCGGTAGGACCGTGGATCCGGTCGTCCGTTTCAGAACTGACGGATGATAATGATTGGCCTCGAGGGTTCATCAACCTGGCTGAATTCCGTAGGCACGGACGGGCGCACGAAGGCCAACATCGCATACCAAGTTTGTCATGCTTATTCACAGTAATTATTTTCCCACAGAAATAAAATGCATTTCCTGTGTCAAGCTGCAAGCTGGAGCTTCATACAGAAGAAAATATTGTATATACAACTATACAAGTACAGGAACTAAATTGATGCAATTAAACAAAAGCAGTTTATCATTCCCTGATGCCTAATAGTAGGATATTATTCATAACCTCATCAACCCAGTTATAACATGGTACCCTCTCCCTAGGAAATCGTATCGTCGGGGTCATCGGGGTTGAGCTCTATTACCTGACATGGTGATCATAGAGTATAACAACAATTCGCTAACGGATTTAGAAATTTCATCGGGTCAGCCGACCCCGACAACAATGCGTAGATTCGCCTCTAGCTCTCCATTCCGCGCAAGGTGTATCCTTTGCTGGCTGTAACCGATATTAGAGCATAGGCCAATTGGTTGTTGCCAACTTAAATTATGGCATGTTTAGGAAGTTAAGTCATGATAAGAATGCAAGACTTGGATGCTATGCAACCAACTAACCGGTACAATGTGTTATCAAAAAAAAAAACGGTACAATGGATACCCTATAGGACATTCCACGGTTGTTAAGCTGCGTGCTGGCCAGCTTGACTCGAGCTTCGCGATCTCTGGCCTATATAGATGAGTGAGAACTGAGAATACGATTTGTTTTTTAAAAGAAAAACGTATCTTGTTTCTGTTGGCATTAGTGGGTGATCATAATGTGGATTAAGAAGCTCATCGAATTTTACTTACCATAAATTAGACTAATCAAGAAGTTTATCTCGTATTGAATATTAGTGGATAATGTTAAGGTACCTATGTGCTAGTTGGCACAAAGTACATTTGGATTGGTTGTTCCAATTTTGACTCGAGTGCATGAACACACCTAGCAATATGGTGTGGCGTCAAGGACACCACGAAATGAACAAGAAGGTTGATATCCCGATAAAGCGTACTGCTGATTGCCTCATTTCCACGTTACCTACCTCCACTCTTCAACAAGCAACACGACAATCTCACCAACAAATTATAAAAGTTAATGATGATCACAAGTTAAGGCTTAAGTCATATATCCGGGTCTTCTAGAATTGTTCCAAACAAACTTGTATTGTGTTATCTCTTTTCTATCCCTCTTATTCGAAGAAAATGTATGCAAATGACAGGTGATTTTGATCATCAACTCCTCCACTATGGCACAAAAAATATATATATTAAATTATTAAATAAATATCATTAGCATGGACATAAATGCATTTGCAAAATTTGCACGTTGTATATCCGATCTAGAACACAACAAACAAATCTGAATGAAGTGAGGGCATGATATGGATCGTCTCCACCAACTCCACGGAGAACGAGACCATAAAAAAATTCAGATCTCCTTGCTTAGCACATGGCAACGAGAACACACTGCGTGTTAGCATCAGATCAGTCGGACAGTTAACATCTCCGACTCTCTTGTCAAAGCTCGTTCCTTGACGCGAAATTGAGATAGCAACGCTGGAACTAACAGTAGCAAGGATGAGAACCTAATCAATCGGTTCATGGAAGATTCTGTCTACCTTTTGTAGCAAGAGACGACCTGCTCCACCAAACACCGTTGCAACAACCCACAAATGCCATCACATTGCAATTTTGTTCAATATCAAGCGGGATAGGATGGAAACATGTAATATATAACGAAAAGCATGCATCACATAAATAAATCCTTCTTCATGGTCATTACAAATAATACAGGTGCGTCAGGTAAGTTGTTCAAGTAATAAAATTTACTTAAGTTAATATGTTAACCATAAATTAAACATAGTGAAGCCATCAAGTAATAAAATTTACTGAAGTTAATATGTTAACCATAAATTAAACATAGTGAAGCCATCATATATCAACCTACGGCCTTCCATATTGACTTTTGTTGAAAATTGAAAAACACATTGCACAAGCAATGGTAGTGAATGATCGTCTGTGATATAACTATGAATAAAGGTTTGCAATGGAGCCTTATGGATGATGCAAAGTGAACGGAAATAAGATCTAACGGTTGCCATGAACCCATGATCAAGTGCAGGAAAGAGCATCATTAGTTGGGTTGGTACCTTTATGTTGATTCTTTACTTCAGAAAAACACCCCAACCATTGAATGCGTGCACTCGAGCTTTTCTGTGAAGTACCTACACAAACACTAGTGTGTTTATCTAAACTTTGGTTTCTATAGAAACCAACTTAATGAAATAAATGAATGAACCTCAGAAGGAACTAAGAAGTGCAAATGTTGCTTTCATGCATTTATTAATAACAATTCGTTTTTAGGTTCCGTTCTTCTAAAATGTATTGTGCTAATTAAAAGTATAGTTTTGATCTGATCTACGGACTAGGCAATGAAAAGCTTAAAATAGTCTAGAGCTACATAAAAAATTCCAAATCTTTTTCTTTGAAAGATTTGTAGTCTTAAAAGTACCATTGTTGCTACACAAAGAAAAAAATACTAGTAGGTGTTGTGGACGCGTTCGTGGGACGCGTCTACGAGCGTCGTGCTCGATCAACCGCGACTAACGGGCGAACGAAGTGGCTAGGAGTCTTGTGGAGGATTGGCTTGAATAAAGATAGATAGTTAGTTAGTTTGTTGAGGATAGTTTGTTAAAGTTTGTTAGCGTCAAGATTGCTATTCGGTTTTCAATAGAGGCGCCCGATCTATAAAGGCCGTCGTTGGTTCCAGATTGTGGGCATGGAAGAAGTAATAGAATCCCTTTTGTGGGCGTTCTATTCTTTGGTCACCGTGGTCGAGGAGTTATCTCGCTGCGGCGACGAGAACAGCACGACCACCGCCGGATATCCAATTTGCTCCAACGCTCAATCCCGGCTTCTCTTGCGTTCTCACTGCGATCTCCTAAACGCCCGGAGAAATTCGTTCCCCGGCCACAAGTGTGGTGGCAAAGGCGTGTTCCTCGCTCGAGCTCGACGACGACCAAGATGCGGACAAGGTGGCCGAGGAGATGGGAATTTCCTTGCACGCGCTCATCGGGATCAACACTCGCTCACACCATGCGCCTACGGGTGCAGATTGGTGGGGAAACCTTCGTCGCTATGGTGGACTCCGGCTCCACACACACGTTCATCCACCAGGACATCGCCCGCTACCTCGGCTTGCGCGTTCTTCCACGGCCCGGCCTCTCCGTCAAGGTGGCCAACGGCAACCACGTCCGGAGCGACGGTATGTGCCCACGCACACCGATCACCATCGGCAGCGAACGGTTCGTCGTCGACCTCTACTCCCCGCCTCTGTCGGGGTTCGACATCGTCCTCGGCGCCCATTGGCTGTGCACACTTGGTCTAATCGTATGGGACATCAACAGCCTCACCATGCGATTCTGCCGCAACGGCAATGGGATCAATTGGACGGGGGTTCATGACGACGCGTTGTTTAGCTCGGCGGCCCTTTCCATCAACGACGACTCGATGCAAGTCCTCGTCACGACGTTCGCTGGTCTCTTCGAGGAGCCACGCGGTCCGCCCCGGCATGCCCGCAGGACCATAGGATCCACCTGCTGCCGCCCGCCCTCCGGTCGCCATCCGCTCGTACCGCTACCCGCAATTGTTGAAGGACGAGATCGAACGCCGGTGCGATGACATTTTGTCCCAGGGTATCATTCGCGTGAACACCTCTCTGTTCTCGTCTCCGTATCTGCTAGTCAAGAAGCCGGACAACTCTTGGCATTTTTGCGTGGATTACCGGGAGCTCAATGTGCACACAATCAAGGACAAGTTTCTTCACCTCGTCGACGAACTCCTCGACGAGCCGGTCGGCGCCCGATTCTTCACCAAGCTGGATCTCCACAGCGGATTCCATCAAGTTCGCATGCATGACGCCGACGTCCACAACAGCGTTCGGAACACACCACGACCATTATGAGTTCCTCGTGATGCCCTTCGGCCTCACGAACGCGTCGTCCACCTTTCAAGCACCGATGAACGCGGTACTCGGAACCATTTATTCGGCGGTTTGTTCGGTTTTCTTTGATGATATTTGGTGTTTAGCTCCACTTGGTCGAGCACCTGCAGCACGTCAAGGCGGTCTTCGAGGCTCTCCGCACACATCGGCTCACCTTGAAGCGCTCCAAATGCTCCCTTGGTGCTACGTCCGTGACTTATCCGGGTCACGTTGTGAGTGCTCGAAGGCGTGGCAATGGACTCCGAGCAAAGTAACAGCTGTGGAATCGTGGCCTCGGCCATGTACGATCAAAGCCCTACGTGGTTTCCTAGGTCTCGTCGGGTACCACCGCAAGTTCATCGCGGGCTACGGTGTTGTCGCCACGCCACTAACGTCCCTCTTGAAGAAGGACGCCTTCTCCTGGGGCGAAGAAGTTGTACGCGCGTTCGCTGCTCTCAAGCGCGGGCTAACAACCGCACCACTCCTCCAACTACCCGACTTCGACCGTCGGTTCGTGGTCGACTACAACGCCTCGAGAACAGGATTTGGGGCGGCGCTCCACCAGGGTGATGGTGTCGTCGCATACTTTAGCCGCGTCGTCGCCCCACATCACGCGAAGCTGCCGACATATGTGCGTGAGTTGATCGGACTCGTCAAGGCCGTCCGTCACTAGCGGCCTTACTTATGGGGAGGCCTTTTGCGGTGTGAATAGATCATTTTAGCTTGAAATATCTCGCTGGATCAACGGCTCTCCACGATTCCCCAAGCACACGTGGGTCGGCAAGCTCTTTGGCTATGATATCACGGTTGAGTACCGTCCTGGCAAACTTAACACGGCGGCGGATGCCTTGTCTCGTCGGGACGTGGACGAGGTTGCATCACCCTTGGCTCATGCCATCTCGTCGCCATCCTTTGATTTCTATAGCCAACCGCGTGAGGAGATGTGCACCGATCCGCGAGCGTGCGAGATCCGTGCTCGGTTGGCGACAGGAAACACGGCAGCGAGATGGGCTCATGCGGATGGCATTCTTCCGTTCAAAGGCAAGGTATTTGTCGGTGTTCGAACCACCGGCTAGTAGAATTTTGTTCCGGAGATGCGCGTTTTAGGCCGGATGGTACACAAGGGAAGACACGAGAGATTTAAGCCGGTTCGGGAAAGCTCCCTACGTCCAGTGGGGGTGTCGCGGTGCTCGTGTTCCTTGCGTCAAACGGACGATGGAGTACAAAGGAGGTGGGAGAGGAGCGTGCTCCAAGTCCGTAGTTGCGAGTGCGTATGTGAGTGTGTTCGTGAATGAGTGAACGTAAGAGTGTGTGCTATTGGCCGTGTGTCAACGTGTGAACTCGTGTGTCCGTCCGAGAGAAGAGAGACTCTTCCCCTTTATAGCCTCAAGGGTCGAGCACGAGTTATATAAGAGAGAGAGAGAGAGGGAGGGAGGGAGAGTAGCCGTGTGCTTATCCACGCCGCCGTGCCGTCCCGTCGGTCCTTCCCCGACATGGGTTTGAGTGCTTTGACTGGCCGTCGCGTCGCTCCCGTAGCCTATCGCGTCGGTGAAGCCGGGATGGAGTATTTCGCGTTCGGCTGAGTCGTGGACGGCGTCGTGGCGGAGTGGTTGGAGAAGATAGCCCATACCGGTCCTTCCCTGTCGGGTGCATTGATGGCGGGGCTGGAGGTCGAGGTCGAGGCGGTAGCTCATCGAGCTTCAAGGTCGCAGGCGAAGGACGTGCGAGGCGGAGAGCTGCTCGAGCCCGAGCTCGAGCTCCACCCGTCGCCGGATAAGGCGAGGAGCCGTACCGCCGTACGTTTGGTGATGATGATCGAGTCTTGTGTCTTCGGTCCACGCTTCCTTCGTCGGAGCTACGGGAAGGCGCGTCCCATCGGCGTGCTTTGACGGGAGCAGGTAGCCGCGGTAGGAGGGATGGGGCGAGAGTCGAGGCAATGATTGCCGGGGAGCGCTCAAGTGTGCGCCGGGCGGGTGGAGTTAATGCGGCCGGTGCGCGAGCTTGGAGGTCGCGAGAGGCGGGTTTCTCCCGAGTCTCGCGGGCAAGGTCGTGCGAGTCGGGGCTTTGCCGAGCTCGGCGGGCAAGGTCGTGCTTGTCCTCGCTCGGTTCGCTTTTCACGGGGGTCGTACGGGAGTGGGTCCAGCTTTGGCCATTGACATGATTTCGTGTCCCGGGGACTAATTCTCCGCTAGGTGGGTCCGGATGGTGCCACGTGGCATCGCTAATATCCCCCCCGACGGTATTCATCCCCGATGCGTCTTTGTTGTGGCCGACACTCTTGGCCGGTGTGCACGAGGGAGGTCATGAAGGCTACCAGCAGACGTTGCATCGGTGGAGGCTTGAATTCTACAACTCAACCGTCGGTCGTCGCATTCGGGAGTTCGTGAAGGGTTGCCCCGTGTGCCAACGCAACAAGACCTCACACCTACATCCGGCAGGTCTCCCGCAGCCCTTGCCGGTGCCCTCCGAGGTATGGAACGATATTTCCCTGGATTTTGTCGAAGGTTTTCCTCGTGTTGGCGGCAAGTCGGTCGTGCCGACGAGTGGTGGACGGTTCTCTAAGCTTGCACATTTTATTCCCTTGGGTCACCCCTATACGGCGGCTTCGGTCGCCCGGGCTTTCTTTGACAACGACGTTCGTCTTCATGGGTTTCCATGCTCCATTGTCGGTGACGGGGATCCGGTCTTCACGAGAACTTTCCGGAGCGAGTTGTTCGAGCTCGCCGGCGTCGCCCTTCACATGAGCTCTACGTTCCACTCGCAGAGTGACGGCCGATCGAAAGTGGTGAATCACGTCATCACCATGTACCCGTGTTGCCTTGTTGGTGACCATCCTTGTTCGTGGCTCTAGTGGCTGCCTTGGGCGGAATACGTTACAATGCATCGTCTATGGGCGGGACCCGCCCTCCATTCTGCCATATCAGGTGGGTGCTGCCCGCGTCGCAGCGGTTGACCAGCAGTTGCGTGATTGCTATGAGTTCTTAGGCGAAGTTCGTGAACGACCGTTGCATGCCCAAGATGTTATGAAGTCGTAGCAAGACCAGCATCGCCGCGACGTCACGTTCGCCCTTGAGACCGGGTCCGGCTTCGCCTACACCGCCGCACGACGTCGGGGATCATGGCGGCGTCGTATTCCAAGCTAGGTCCGCGCTTCTACGAGGCCTTACCAGGTGTCCCGACAAATTGGTGAGGTCTCCATAGCCTCACCCTTCCAGCCAAGGCGAGGATACATGATGTCTTTCATGTATCGTTGTTGAAGAAGTTCGAGGGCACACCGCCGGAGGCCGTTCCCCGCTGCCGAACGTGTATCATGGCCCTGTATTGCCAGCCCCACAGGAGGAGGTGCGTGCAAGACTCAACCACGGCCAATGGGAAATCCTTGTTCGTTGGGTGGACCGTGCCCCTGCTGACCCGACTTGGGAGCCCTTGGAGGACTTCGTGACCTACCCTGACACGCAGCTCGCGGACGAGCTGTTTGTTGGGGAGGGGGACATGTTGTGGACGCGTTCGTGGGACGCGTCTACAGGCGTCAAACTCGATCAACCGCGACTAACGGGGCGAACAAAAGTGGCTAGGAGTCCCGTGGAGGATTGGCTTGAATAAAGATAGATAGTTTGTTTGTTTGTTGAGGATAGTTTGTTAAAGTTTGTTAGCGTCGAGATTGCTATATTCTGTTTTCAATATAGGCGCCTGATCTATAAAGGCCGTCGTAGGTTATAGATTGTGGGCATCGAAGAAGTAATAGAATCCCTTCTGTGGGCGTTCTGTTCTTCGGTCACCGTGGCTGAGGAGTTACCTCGCCGCGACGACGAGAATATCACGACCACCGCCTGATATCCAATTCGCTCCAATGCTCAATCCCAGCCTCTCTTACGCTCTCCCCTGCGATCTCCTAAACACCCACGCCGCCATAACAGTAGGTTTCTGGCTGTTGGGGCAGGGTACAATTTTTTATGCAGTTAAGATACTTTCACCTAATAGTTATCAGCCATTTAACAATTGTCATAAAAAATCAGAGAGCAAAAAATGAGATCAGTATAACTAAACATTGTTGAACTTAATAAATAAATACTGTATGTCATATGAATGAAAACAGTTGAAGTGAAACAATTTGCACTGGCATTGGCCTAGACCTCCATTCTACTTCTACACGACTGATGACTATAAAGTTATAGGCAGTATGATGTCACCCATTTTAACATGTTACAATATCACTTTACAGTATATGGTACTCATGTGTTACATACCTCCACCTTATTTTTTTACTAAAATCTGTCTTTGCAAAATACTTGAGGGGGTGCAAAACGCCCTTGATTTCAGACAACAGAGAGATAGTACAACCTCCTCAACAATACACATGTATTCTTTTAATAATGGAAAAGGTCTTCCGTCCTGTCAACAACCGATTCAGAAAGTGCTGAAATTACTATCCATAAAATGAGCACTATATTGTTCAGATAAAAAGGTTCAATCTCAAATCATACTGAAATCTTTCATTAGAATGAATTGTTAAATTTCAAAAAGAATTCACATCATTCATTTGGGTTTTGGCAAATCAACTACAAAAAAAATATTAACAGAATGTCATATGAACATATTTTTGCAAAAGGTTGGATACACATAATCTATTGTTGTGTGCTTGGTTCATGATTGAAACTGCAACTCCATAAGAACCAAGAGGAATGGCAGGTTACTAATAGGATACTATCTCAATTGATACTTTGCTTAGTACCGACCTGCATGTGGAAATGGAGGAGTCAAGAAATGATGAGGTTGTGAATTCATAGCTGATTTCTAATAGCTATGACTGCAACTGCATTTTCAGTTTCCTCTTCTCTCTGTCAAGGGAAAAACTGGTTTAAAATTTTAGGATAGAATAAGCAGATACAATATTTTTTAGGAAAAATTGGAAACATAATAAGGTAGGATCGTTTTTAACTCGCTTCCGTAAATCAAACAACATTACATGGCAAATTCACATGTATAGTTGTATTTATAAACTTTGTTCAGCCAACCAGTTGTATTCATCATTCTCAATTTATTTTTATGCAAAAGAAAAGAATATAAAGATTGTAGGAAAGCAATACCTATAAAGATACCTTTATGGTGGCATCTCATATAACTATTTTTGTTTCATTTCTGATCATTGTCCCAAACAACACAATATATCAAATGTCTGCATTCTTGTCAAAATGGGCAGTTCACAAATTAAACTCAAGAATCCGGACTAAGATGATTTATACTTTTTTGAAAAAATTTGTTTGTTTAAATTTTTTAAAAAAGCATATAATAACCAACCGAAATACTAATGGATTATGTAGGGTAATTGAAGGAAAGATCACCAGAGCTCAATGACAGTCTAATAGATGCTTGAAGTCTTCAAGGGATACCAATCCTTCCAATAGCCATATAATTAATTAGCAAAGGTCCACAAGCGAGAGGAGCAACACACTAATCTATCAAATTTTAAAATACATATAACTAAATCAAAGGAAGCCATGGACTCTATTCAAGTACTAATGCTAATTCAACGAGGTTTTTTATGTTCATAAAACCAAATAAACACAGTTTTTCTGCTATGTAAATCAACTTAAGGGAAAGCAGCGGTTGCCACCTTAAGAGCATTGGATCAAGATGCAAACTGAATAGAATTTTATACTTTCTATCTGTCCAATGACTCCAGTCCATCCAGACTTTAGTCCATCTGGTTCTACAATTTACTCACTGCTACTAATTCATCAATTTCCACAGTGGGTAAAAATTAAAATAAGGAATGCAACATATAAGCAACAAACAATCTCAATCAAAGTGTCAAAGTGGATATCCATTTGACTACGCAAGCATAAATCCCTAAAATCTGCGCAACCTCATGCATAGGAGAAAACAAAAGAGGAGCACAAAGTAGTGCACACATGAAAAATCCGAACCAACACAACACGGGCAGAGCAGAGAATAGCAAACCTAAGGTCGTAGCGTGTGGGCTTCCCTCCTTGATTCACTCACCCAAGTAGATCCCATCTAGGTATGCCATGGCACCAAAATGAAATGAAGCCAACCTCCCACTCACCTTTCGCCGTGAGCCGGCGAGAGGTCGAGGTAGGTTAGGGTTGGAGAGGAACAGAAGGCGCTTGAAGGCGAGAATCGGAGGCCTCCCGATTCACGAGTTGAAGGAGAGGAAGCGGCGTGAGGTCGGCCAGCCCTCGCTCCGGGGAGCAAGGCGACGGAACATCACGCGGGGAGCGTGCGGCGGTGTGAGCGAGAGGATGACGGGGAATCGGGGGCTCGGTCGGGGATAAGGTGCGTTGCGGACGGCTAGGATGACGGGTGCAACGCTAAGGGATGGCCACGATCGTCGAGCGTCGATGAATAGTAAACCGTAAATGAACATTAAACGATGAATCCGATGGGAGAAACTCAAGGTTTAATCTAATATGCACAAATTCGAGCACAAGGTACCTTTTTCGGACACCGAGTACAAGACCTTTGCTTGGCTCGGAAAAAAAATTGAACTTAATAAATTTGGGATCACAAAATTTAAACATGGCAAATATTGAAAAGTGCCTGGAAGACAACGGTCAATACATGTGTTCCAAATTTTGATCCACTCGAAAGATCACGTTTTGGAAGAGCATTTCGTTGGCAACCGAGAAGATTGCCATGATGACTCGAATCAGCCTACGTGACTAGGTAGATGGGTCCAAAGGCCTCCCTCTTCACGCCGTAGCTCACCCGATCGAGCTGCACGTAGAAGGCAGCTCATCCTCATCACCGGCGCCGACGCCATGGCCATCGCCGCCTTGAAACGATCTGTCGTAGTTCGCTGGACAACGCGAACCGGATCGTTGCATTCTTCGAGAAGTGGGCTGTAGCGCTTGGGGTTCCGTTGCTTGAAGCTCGTTGGTGCCGCCTTGGCGTCTCATGGTTTGATCTTGTGTTTCACCTTGGACAGGAACGTCGGGTAACGCTTCCATGTCTTCTTCGCTACTTGGGGATATGAACTGCTGTCTGCTTTGCCCATGTTTCGTTGCCCATGGTTCACCGATATGAATATTAACAGTTCAAAATTAGATGGATCAAATTATATGAAGATAGTGTGATCTGAATATTAACGAGTTCGAAAACACGTGAAAAGATAGTGTGTTTACTAAGATTCTACGAAGATGATGAAGACGAAGAGCAAGGGAAAAATAAACACTTTCGGTTTTAATTTAATCCAGAAATAAATCATGAACACGACGTACGGATTGCTAAGTAAATTAGACAAGTCTACGCAAGATCTAGACATGTCTAATAAGCACGAGAAGATGAACACATCTACCATACTATCCATTACTATCGTGTAGAGATAGAATAAAAAGGCGCACAAAGGGTACGTACGTTTCCGGCTTGACGGGGTAGAGGAGTCGATGACGACGTTCAACGAGCGTCACGGTGAAGACAGCGACGTGCTTGGCTCACGTGGCGGGGACTAAGATGCGTCGTGGTGGAAACGATCGAGCTGGTTCCGGAGACCTGCTCTCCCGTTCATCGGTGCACACCGACAATCGGGACGGTGAAGCCTTGGCGGCGCAGCGAGTAAGACGAGGCAAAACCCTAAGCCAATGTGAGATAGATTTTCTGCAGTGGTGCCCATTATGCGAACCAAAACCGAGTCGGTTTTCAAAACAGAAAACGTATTGGACACGCAACAAAAAACAAAGTGCAAAGGAAGTTGCGCCCTGTAAGGCAAGGGGTCGGATTTTGGCGGACCATTCATGCAGGTGATGCCCGGTCACGTTCATCGCCCGGCCCTGCCCGGCGAGGCGAGGCGAGCGAGCGAGCGCGTGTGTTCTTCCATTCTCTCTTTCTCACACTTGCAAGGAAGGCAAGATCATCCAAGTTTATATGTTGGTCTCCCTCCACCACCACTAGCAATGTGGTACTAAAGATTGCACTCCCACCATCTCTATATGGGCCTTTGAGATTTTTTAGGAATTATAGAAATTATAAATGGGCTTTGGGCCAATAATTTCAACAATCTCCCACCGGATCTCAAAGTCCCATCAAGACTTTGCCTCATCCTACTTCGTTCATTATATCGGTGTTTCGGTGGAGACTGTTAAGTTGAAATTCCTCCTAGAATAATAAGCTACACTCGTTTACGACTTGAACAATGGACTATACCTTAAATTGCAAGTCTTGTGCAAACAAGCTTTGTTTAGAGTCATAGCTGGTACTTGGACCTCCGATAGCCTACTCCACGGGTGGAGCATATAGGTCGTACTCCATGCTCGTAGACGGGGTCGTATAGGT
This sequence comes from Chloris gayana, assembly GCA_031894775.1. Taxonomy (NCBI): domain Eukaryota; kingdom Viridiplantae; phylum Streptophyta; class Magnoliopsida; order Poales; family Poaceae; genus Chloris; species Chloris gayana. Next base: position 17,461 of record JAUNZO010000145.1, on the reverse strand, counting down.
GTATTCTTTTAAGAATGCTCTGTAGGATAGCATCTTCGCTAATTAAAGCCAACGAAATACGTTAAGGCATTCGCCAACCTACCATATAGTATTGAGAGTATTGCATCATTACTCGAGAAGGTTAAAAGGATACTCTCTAGCTAACCAATAGCTTGTTCTTCTCAAGTCCTACTTCACGGAATCTCCGATCACATAGGTTAGGTTGCCACTATGGAATAGCTCAAATGACTCTCATACCCATCTCCTTTAATGCACTTGTCTATCACATTACATGGCAACCCCTTAGTAAACCGATCCGTCAGATTCTTATCGGTTGATATGTAATCCATTAATATTACTCCGGAGGTTCTCATTTTCCTAAACGTCTCTTAATATGTCTTGATGACTTCATATTGTCCTTTGAACTGTTCACTATGATTATCACAGTTTGATTGTCACAGTTCATCGGTATTGCCGACACTGGTTTCTCGACAATAGGTAAGTCCATCAAGAGCTCACGTAGCCAATCGGCCTCAACTGTAGCTGTATCTAGCGTGGTAAGCTCCGCTTCCATGGTAGAACTCGTTAAGATGGTTTGTGAAAGTTGCCTAGAGGGGGTGAATAGGCAATACAAAATAATTCCTAAAAACACAACACTAAACAAGCGATCAAACCGAGATAGGACGGAATTTCCGTTCCACACGGAACTTCCATGACTAACGGAACTTCAGTGACGGTGACGGAACTTCCGTTCCTGGTAGATAAGGAGAGAGATTTAGAGAGATGAGATCAAAGTCTCACAAATGTGGTTGAATACAATCCTTCCTTAATCGATGAGAAGTGTTTCACCTGCAGGAAAAGTAGATCCACACACCACACACATAGATCGGCCACAAGCTTTCACAAGACGACCAAGAACAAAGAAACACAAACAAGAACAACACAAGGGAGACACAAGATTTGTTGATCGAAGTTCGGACCCCTCACAAAGAGGTTCCTATGTCTCCGTTGAGGAGCTCACAAAGAGCTGGGTTTCTTTCAACCCTAATCCTCCCCAAGTAACTACAAAGGTCAAACTTGGTTTCCTTCTTCTTCTTCTTGCTTGATTCCTTTCCTTACAGAGGCGAATCACAACCTTCACAAACTTCCCTAGACTCACCACAAACTTGGGAGCTCTAGAGTGACACCTAGCCAATCTAGGAGAAAAACAAATCTCAAAGAGTAACAAGTGAAGTAGGGTTTGCTTGCTAAGGGAAGATGTGCTCAAGGTTGAGGTGATGCTTCTCAAGCTTGGATTTGGTTTGGGACTCTCACAAATGGATTTGGATCACAAGGAAGATGGGAGAAAGGTGAGAGTAAGTGCTTGAGGAAGATGGGAGGTGTGAAAAGTGGGATTGACGGAAGTTCCGTGAGCTCACGGAAGTTCCGTGAGTTTTGACCTAGTGGATGCACGAGCTGGACGGAACATGGAAGTTCCGTCCTATACTCTCTGGAAGTGACCGACGGAACTTCCGTGGTCTCCACGGAACTTCCGTGGAGACTTAGACTCGCTTCTCAACTTCCAAGGACAAGTTCCGTCCTGCACTCTCTGGAAACGTGAAAGAAAGGACGGAAGTTCCGTGGACTTCACGGAACTTCCGTGAGATCTGTTTTTTCGGGTTGGCTTCTTTTGAACTTTGGTAGTTTTGATTTGATCCAAGCTTGTGTATGAAACAATGAGCACATATTCCCTACAAGATAGACTAATTCACCCCTCTTTATAGTTTTGGCATATCTAGACTCAAAGAGATAAAAAAAACTAAGTGAAGTTCTCTTGAGTTGATCTTTTAATTTATTGTATGAGGGGCTATCAATCTCACAATGTGGGTTAGTCAACTTTGATATCCTGCACATTAGCTCAATTAACACATTAGTCGTTTTAATTCTTTGTCATTTATCACCAAAACCCACTAGGGGCCTAGTTGCATCTTCAATCTCCCCCTTTTTGGTGATTGATGACAAACAATTAAAAGAGATAGGGATATCAAAAAGAACGAAAGACAAACAACCAAAATATAGCGGAGGTCCCCCTAAAGAGATGCATGGATCACACAAACATGTGAGAGAGCTCCCCTATATTTTGTACTTGTGGGGTGCCTAACAACAAAGTGCTCAAGTGACAAGTAAAAGTGTAAAAACAAAAGCAATACTAGAGCAAAAGCTGCACACCACATAAAGCAAGCCACAAGTGACGACATAAGCATTTAACACACATTAAAGCGATAAACATTCACCATTCAACATCCAGGCACATAGTTTTGCAACGAATAAAACTACCCCTATTACAATAGAGCATTCACATATAGTCTCATACAAATCATGGTTCATGGTTCCCATAAGTTCCAACACTAAAGAAGAAAAAGATAGAGTAGATACGGTGAGACCCTCTTTTCTCTTTTCTCTCCCCTTTGGCATCAAGGCACCAAAAAGGAGTGAAAGAAGGATAAGAAAAGGAAACAAGAAGGGAATCACTCGGCATCCGAGGCGATGGGAGTCACTTCCTCATCTTCTTCATTACCCTCATCGATGACTTCCTCCTCTTCTCCACCATTACCACGGTCGAAGCATCCTCATCTTCATCATCCGTCTAGACAAAGACCGAGAAAGTCATCGGTGGGGTCAACTTCCGAGCCATCGGAGGAGACATCTACCCCTTGGGCCCTCATGAGAGCCTTAAGCCTGCGAGCATTTTGCTTGGAGCGCTCCTCATTTCTTTGAGTCCTTGCACCAATGGAGGAGCACATCCCAAACACTTTCTTCAATCCGGACATGAGGCGAGAGGTAGGAGAACGGCGCATGCGAGGAGCACCGGAGGAGGGTCCTGCATCCATAGAGGTAGTGGGGCGACGGCGACCCGCACGAGACCGAATAAGCTTGGGCTGGTACTCGTTGATGCTTGCACTCCTTTTCGAAAGTCGGCCCGGTTTCCTTCTCGATCATTGCCATGAGCCACGGAGCATAAGGCAAGGTGCGGCGAGTGTGATATGAGGCACGGTGAATTTCCTCAATAATGATTCCAAGCACATCAAATCCAGGAGAGTCGGGTGCAAAACGAGCAAGGACATTGCGAGAGTAGGAGGCAACTCGTAGTGGCATATCTATCCTTTGGAGCAATGTTGTGACGGAGAAGGCGATTCATATGCTTATAGTAGGGTAGAAAACCTGTGGTATCGCCAATCACCGCATTTTCCGGATCAATGTACATGAACTTGATCACCTCATCGGAGAGTGCCACCTCATTGGCAATACTAGGGAGCCGGCTGAGATTCTTCGGGCGGCAGAAATAGGTGCCCGGTTTCTTGTAGCTTACATCGTAGAAGATGCCCTGAGTCATCCAATGGATTGTTTCGATGAGCTCCCTCAAGAAAAAGCTGTTGCCCAGAACCGACATAGCACTTCTTCATTCCAATCATACTTGAACCCCATCATGTCATATACACCCCTGTCCTTACAAGCGGTGATCGCCTCATTGAATAGCACATTCTCCTTGTTTTCCATGAAACGCCAATCGACCCATTGGTGAGGAGATAGGCGGTGGATCTTCTTGGGTGGCATGTGGATAAACATTGAAGTGTAGTAATCCTGCTGGAACCACGTGAAGAATCTGTCATCACTAGCTTCTTGCTCATCCGTCAAGCGAGGATCGGTGACCCGGTCATCAAACATAGCGGTGGCTCTTTTCTTGTAATCATAGGGATCTCGGTTTGGAGGATATCTCGGCGGACGCACAATCGGACCTCTTATCACATTGAAAACTGGCCCCTCATGACTACGAGATGATCCTTGGCCCCTTACCGGACCTTTTCCTTTGGCCCTCGGATCGGGAAGGGGACCACCACGTTCCTCACGTGCTTGTTTGTGCCCTCTTGGGCTCACGAGTGACCACATCCTTCCTCTTCTTGCGCTCCGGCATAATCTCCATCTCCTCACTGCTATTGTCACTTCCATCAAATTCATCATCATCATCATCATGTTGGCTTCTTTGAGCGGGAGTTTTAGTGTGACCCATCGACACAAGGAAACAAGGAAGCAAGAAGGGCCTTAGTAGAATAAAGGGTAAAAAGAAAGATAGGAAGATCTTAATGCCGAAGTTCCGTGCGTGACGGAAGTTCCGTCATGCGCGAAAGTTCCGCCCGAACAGATAGGGTTGCATAAAAATCATCGTATCTACAAATCTACCCCTAACTATTGGAGTCCTTGCACAAGAGTATTCACTAGCCCCTAGCCAACAAGTTTATGGAAGAGAAACTAGCAGATCTAGTGAACTTTAAGAGATCGAAAAAGTGGGCACCAAGGACCGTACTCGTGAGTTCAAAAAGACGCGAGAAAATCACGGAAGATCATCGGAGACGGAAGTTCCGGAGGTTGGAGAAGCCCTTGCACGGATTCCTTCTCCAAATCCGCGGTTGAATCGGCAAATCGCTCCTTGGGCCGCCGGGTGAGGTTTGGAGAGGAGAGAGAGAGTGTTGAGGTGGGAATGAAAGGATGAAGGGGTAAGTTGCAATCCGGATAGGGTTATACCCGAAGTGACGGAAGTTCAGTCACCGGCGACGGAAGTTCCGTCGCGGTTCGAGAGTATCTGGGCGGAAGTTGCAACCTCCGTTGACGCTGGTTCCGGAAACAACAAGGACGGACGGAAGTTCCGTCAAGGTCACGGAACTTCCGTGGAAACGAGAAGAGAGAGAGGTTGGAACTAGGGGTTGTTTTCAAATGTGAGTAGCCAACAATCAACCAAATGTAACAATACTCACGAGTGGACACAACATGATCATGAGATCAACATCAAATCATTTTCAATACAAAAACAATCAATAGTTTTGCAAATCAATTTTGAGAAAAGAAGCTATCACAATCAATTTTCACGAAGATGCGCAAGATTTCATTCCACATTAGAAGAGTCTAGTATATTGAGTTCACTTCTAAGCTCACAAAACCTTTTCTCATCTAGTGGCTTGGTAAATATATCGGCTAGTTGTTTATCGGTTCTCACGTAACTAATCTCGGTGTCCCCTTTGATTGAATGATCTCTCAAGAAGTGGTGCCGGATATCTATATGCTTAGTCCTATTGTGATCAACGGGGTTATATGCAATCATGATGGCACTCTCATTGTCACATAGGAGGGGAACTTTGGTCAAGGCGTATCCAAAGTCCTTTAGAGTTTGTCGCATCCATAAGAGTTGTGCACAACAACTACCGATCGCAACATACTCCGCTTCGACTCGGAAAGAGCAACGGAATTTTGTTTCTTGGATGACCATGACACGAGGGACCTGCCCAAGAATTGGCAAGTCCCGGAGTGTTAGCCACGACAAGTCGCACCGCGAGCCAGCGAGAGGAGACGTCCTCCAACAAGCACCAAGGCGGGAACCAGGGACGCCCAATACGCGCCGAGCGCGCCAACGTGAGACCGGCCGGACCCGAATGGAAATGATTCGCTGGGCTGAGCCCATGTAATGGGTAGACTATTTAGTCCGGAACCGGGAGAGAGAGAGGGCATCGAACAATTATTGTAATCTCACATTACTTGCAATTCAATCCCTCTCTTCTTCTTCCCCAAGCTACCGTATTCTTCCTCTCCTCCTCTCCTTCTCCTCCCGATTCCGCATCTCGCTGCTAACATCCGGTATCGAGCCACCATCCTCGGTTTCCTATGGAGCCTTACCCCTTCCACTACACCCGCCGGCCTAAGGCCGATTCCACCACCAACGAAGAATCCACCATCGATCCATCCATCCAATTCATCATGTCGGAGCTCCGAATATGGAGACGCGGCCGAGCGACCGCATCGAAGGGCGTTACAACGACATCGACAACCGCTTGGAGGAAGCGGCGCAGAAGGCGAGGCGCGCTTCATCTCGCTCGAGATGGGGCTGTCGGAGGCGGAGCACCGGCGACCGGATATGGAGAAGAAGATGGACGCGATCAAGCTGGAAGTCTCTCGCCTCAACTCCTTCCTCGAGCGGAAGAGCATGAAGAACCCCTACACCAAGGCGGGGATTCTTCGGGGGTCGGCGTCCGAGCGCCCACCTGCCGGATCTAGCGCCGACGGCCCTAATGGGCACCGCATGGACACAAATCACCGGGATCGTGAGTATGGGGAGGTGTTCACCCATGCTCATGTCCCGGTCAACGGTACGAACTATGAGGCTTACACCAGCAATTTCAATTCAGTTCCTAAACCTTCCCCTAGATTCGAAGTTGCTCATCACGAACACCACAACCACGACCAGCTGCCTAAACTCCATTTTCCCCAATTCGATGGCACAAACCCTAAACTATGGCAATCTAGGAGTGAGGATTACTTCGACATGTACAACATTGAACCTCATCCGTGGATCAAAGTTGCTTCAATGCACTTTGTAGGTGTGGCTGCCCGATGGTTGCGATCAGCCGACAAATGTGTTCGAAGTGGCAATTGGAGTGAGTTTTGTTGTTTGATTATGACACGATTTGGTAGAGACCAGCATGAATCCCTAATTCGCCAACTCTTCCACATAAAGTAGACTCGACACAGTGACCCAATATGTGGACAAATTCTCTGAACTTGTTGATCAATTGACGGCCTACCAAACACCTTCGGATCCTTTGTATTTTACTCTCCGCTTTATAGATGGTTTGAAACCCCATGTTCAATCAGCTATTTGCCTTCAAAGACCATCGAATCTGGATACTGCTTGTGCTCTTGCTCTCATGCGGGAAGAAGCAGGGGAGCTTGTGAAGACCATGGTATCACCTAAGTATGACTCTTATTCATACGAGAGGTGTACCAAAATCGGCGTTACCATTGCCTCTGCCACCCAGGCTGGATAAATCACTGGGTGTGCGAAGCCTCGATGACAAAAGAGGAATAGAAGCAGCTAGAAGCAACCCTTATGATGACAAGTTGAGAGCTCTCGGAAGTTATAGAAGGGCTCGAGGGTTATGTGACAAGTGTGCAGAGAAATGGGCTCCTAGTCATAAATGTGCAGCAACTCGTGAATTTACATGCTATGCAGGAAGTTTGGGAATTGTTTCAAGGTGAGGAAACTATACCATTGGACCAGCCATTACAGGAAGAAGTGGAAGGGCAAATGTACATGGCCATTTCCAAGGAAGTCGTATCTCGGTAGCCAAGGTCCGAGAACTCTCCGGTTTCAAGGGTCCATACGGGGACATTCAGTTAACATGCTAGTTGACTCGGGAAGTACTCACACTTTTATTAGCTCTAATCTGGCAACCAAACCGAGTGGCGATCAGGAAACAACAATTGCTATCAAGGTGCAAGTGGCAAATGGGGATGTTCTGAACTGTACAAAACAACTCTTACAGACAAGAATGGTACATTCAGGATTATCGATTCAAATCTGATCTCAAGGTGATTGCACTCGAGTGGTTATGATATGGTAGTTGGCATGGATTGGTTGGAAGCCCACAGTCCTATGAAAGTAGACTGGGTCAATAAGTGGTTAGCCATACCATATGCTGGAGGTACAGCCATGTTACAAGGAATTTTACTAGGGTATCCTGAAGTAACCGTAGTTCAAGTTCTGTTGATTGAGGATGATGACAAATTAACTACTCAAGTGGTGAAACCTCCCGATAACATCAAGAAGATCCTGAGCCAGTATTCTGAATTATTTCAAGAACCTAAAGGTCCGCCTCCTTCCGGACCACTCGTGATCACGAGTATCCCCTCTTACCGGGAGCTAAACCAGTAAATATCGGACCCTACGGATATCCTCCAAATCTGAAAGATGAAATTGAGAAGCAAGTTTCGAAATGTTGGATCAAGGAGTGATCGGAAAAAGTTCCAGCCCCTTTTCCTCCCCAGTTCTTCCGGTTAAGAAGAAGGATCAATCTTGGCGATTTTGTGTGGATTACGGGTTCTTGAATGCTCTAACTCGTCAAAAGCCAGTATCCGAGTGCCAATATTTGATGAATTAATGGACGAGCTCGCCAATGCAACGTGGTTTTCCAAGCTGGATCTTAGAGCGGGATACCATCAAATCCTGTTACAACCGGGAGAGGAGTACAAAACAGCATTTCAAACACACCATGGTCACTATGAATTCGGGGTAATGGCTTTTGGCTTGATCGGAGCACCGAGCAACATTCCTCGGTGCCATGAATGACACCTTAGCCCCTGTGCTTAGAAAATGTGCACTAGTATTCTTTGATGATATCCTAATCTACGAGTGCTTCTCCGGAAGATCATCCGATACACATTGAATGGGTACTTCAACTTCTAGCCAAAGATCAATGGAAAGTCAAGTTATCCAAATGTGAATTTGCTCGGAGAAAGATAGTTTATTTGGGACACATTATCGGTGAGCAGGGATTATCCACAGACCCAGCAAAAATACATGCTATCAAGAATTGGCCTACACCAAAAACTCGTGAAAGAATTAAGGAGTTTTTGGGGATGGTCAGCTACTACAGAAATTCGTTAAGCACTTTGGTATAATGAGCAAACCATTGTCCGACCTGTTGAGGAAGCATTCAGTGTTTGTGTGGACTTCATCTCATGATCGGTCCTTCCAAGCATTGAAGAAAGCTCTCATATCGGCACCAGTGTTGGTACTGCGCGATTTCAGGAAGCAATTTTCATTTCAAACGGATGCTTGTGCAACGGGAGTTGGAGCGAGTCTTACTACAGCAGAGGCCACCCTATAGCATATTTGAGTAAGGCTTTGGGACCCAAGAACCAGGGTTTGTCAACATATGAAAAAGAATATTTGGCCATCATATTAGCAGTGAATCAATGGCGCTCTTATTTGCAAAACAGTGAATTTTTAATTTTCATCGACCACAAGAGTTTGGTGCGATTAAATGAGCAGCGGCTACATACAGTTTGGCAACAAAAAGTATATTCCAAACTTATTGGTTTACAATACAAAGTGGTCTATAAGAAGGGGTCCGAAAATAATGTAGCTGATGCACTTTCCGGAGGAACTCATGATGCAGCTCAATTGTCAGCTGTATCCATTGCCCAAGCAGATTGGTTCCGGGAAGTGTTGGAAGGTTACAAGTCTGATCCTTTAGCTCAAGAGATAGTAACTCAACTTGCTCTAAATCCCACCGCCAAGCCTCATTTCTCCCTGTCTAACGGGATTATTCGGTTCAAAGGCAAGATATGGTTGGGTTCCAACACTGTTTTGCATAACAAAGTGATTTCAGCCCTCCATGAAAGTGCAATTGGTGGCCACTCGGGATTTCCAGTGACTTATAGGCGTGTCAAGCAATATTTTTCGTGGCCTGCCATGAAATCAACCATATTGCAATTTGTGAAAGCTTGCAACATTTGCCAACAAGCAAAGCCAGACAGGACCAAATATCCTGGTTTATTACAGCCTTTGGATATACCGGAGCAGATGTGGCAGACTATTTCTATGGATTTCATAGAGGGCTTACCTAAATCGCATACGGTAGATTGCATTATGGTGGTTGTGGATAAGCTATCCAAGTATGCACATTTTATACCTCTAGCCCACCCCTTCTCAGCTCACAAGGTGGCAACACTCTTTTTGGATCATGTGTATAAACTGCATGGAATGCCTAGAGCTATAATTTCGACAGGGACAGAATTTTCACAAGAAGATTTTGGCAGCAACTACTTGCATTAACCGGTACTCAACTCGCATGTCATCGGCTTACCATCCTCGGTCGGATGGTCAAACAGAGAGGGTGAATCGGTGTTTAGAAACATTTCTCGAGTGCTTTCTCCATGCCAAACCCAAACAATGGAAAGATTGGTTACCACTTGCTGAGTACTTGGTACAACACTAGCATGCACTCGCTTTGGGAAAGTCCCCATTTGAGGTGCTTGTATGGTTACGATCCAAAGCACTTCGGTATCATCTGCACCGATAGACAACCCGAGTTGGTGACTTAGCTGAATGGTTAAAGCAAAGGGAATTGGCGACTAATCTGATAAAGCAACATCTCTTGCGAGCCCAACACGGAATGAAACGACAAGCTGATCGGAACAGATCGGAGAGAACGTTTCGGGTCAATGATTGGGTTTATTTGAAACTGCAACCATATGTTCGGACCTCCGTGGCCGTTCGTTCCAATCATAAACTCAGTTTCAAGTACTTTGGACCATATCGGATAATTGCTAAGATTGGCTCGGTGGCCTACAAGTTGGCACTACCCGACTCGGTTTCCATCCACCCGGTTTTTCATGTTTCGCAACTTAAAGCAGCTATAGGAGCACACACTCGGGTAAGTTCACGGATTCTCGAAACAGCTGATTCGTTGCAAGTGCCAATGCAGGTATTACAGAAAAGGTTGGTGTCTCGCGGCGGTCACATGGTTACTCAAGTCAAGATTTTATGGTCCGGACTATCACACGATTTGGCTACTTGGGAAGATATGGAAGCCCTGAAGCAACGTTTCCTGTGGCACTCGCTTGGGGTCAAGCAGGTTTTCAAGGAAGGGGAGTGTTAGCCACGACAAGTCGCACCGCGAGCCAGCGAGGAGACGTCCTCCAGCAAGCACCAAGGCGGGAACCGGGGACGCCCGATGCGCGCCGAGCGCGCCAACGTGAGATCGGCCGGACCCGAATGGAAATGATTCGTCTGGCTGAGCCCATGTAATGGGTAGACTATTTAGTCCGGAACCGGGAGAGAGAGAGAGGGCATCAAACAATTATTGTAATCTCACATTACTTGCAATTCAATCCCTCTCTTCTTCTTCCCCAAGCTGCCGTGTTCTTCCTCTCCTCCTCTCCTTCTCCTCCCGATTCCGCATCTCGCTGCTAAGACGGAGGTACTCTTTCTATCTACCTTACATCCGGCGCGATCGGCATCGGAGTAGCCAACTAACTTGAACTTGGCGCCCTTAGGATACCACAACCCTATGTTTGGAGTGTGAACCAAATATCTCAAAATTCTTTTAACGGCCACTAAGTGGCTCTCTTTTGGAGCGGCTTGAAATCTTGCACACATGCACACGCTAAGCGGGATATCGGGCCTAGATGCACAAAAGTAAAGCAAAGAGCCAATCATGGAGCGATATACCTTTTGATCAACCGCCTTTCCATTCACGTCCAATCCTAGATGACCATTAGTCTTCATTGGAGTCTTGCTTGGCTTTGCCTTGTTCATATCAAATTTCTTGAGAATGTCTTGGGTGTACTTGGTTTGACTTATGAAAGTTCCTTCTTCTAATTGCTTGACTTGGAAACCTAGAAAGAACTTTAGCTCCCCCATCATTGACATCTCAAATTTCCTAGTCATGATCTTGGCAAACTCATCACAAAAAGATTGGTTAGTAGAACCAAATATTATGTCATCGACATATATTTGGCACACAAATAAATCGAGTCCCAACTTTTCTAGTGAAGAGGGTAGGATCGGCCTTGCCTATTATGAAGCCTTTGTCGATGAGGTATCCCTTGAGATTTTCATACCAAGCTCTTGGTGCTTGCTTGAGCCCGTAGAGAGCTTTGTGAAGTTTGTACATGTGGTGAGGTTTCTTCGGATCTTCAAAACCCGCTGGTTGTTCCACGTACACTTCTTCTTGTATTGGACCATTGAGGAATGCACTCTTCGATCCATTTGATATAACTTGAAACCATGATGTGTAGCATAGGCGAGCAATATGCGAATTGACTCAAGCCTTGCTACCGGTGCATATGTTTCCCTAAAGTCCAAACCTTCAACTTGTGAGTAGCCTTTTGCGACAAGTCTTGCTTTGTTCGTCACCACCACACCATGTTCATCTTGCTTGTTGCAGAACACCCACATGGTTCCCACAACATTTTGCTTGGGTCTCTCCACCAATGACCACACCTTGTTTCTTTCGAAGTTGTTCAACTCGTCTTGCATGGACACCACCGAGGTGGAACAAGCTCATAAGGTGTCTTTTTCAATATCTTGTGAAGATACAACCAATTGATTGCATGGCACGCGGTGTTGATGGCTTCGGCCCAAAAGGTGTCGGGAGTCTTGTATTCATCAAGCATGGTTCTTGCCATCTCAATGAGTGTACGGTTCTTTCTCTCGGCTACACCATTTTGTTGTGGAGTGAATGGTGCCGAGAACTCATGCTTGATACCTTCATCCAAGTACTCCTCGACTTGTGTGTTCTTGAACTCGGTGCCGTTGTCACTTCTAATCTTCTTGATCTTCACATCATATCATTTTGTGCTCTTCTCAAGAAGCTTTTTAGAACACCTTGTGTCTCACTTTTATCCTTCAAAAAGAATACCCAAGTGAAACGGGAATAATCATCAACAATGACAAGGCCATACTAGTTACCGCCAATGCTTAGGTATGTGACCGGTCCGAAGAGATCCATTTGGAGCATCTCCAATGGTCTTGTCGTCGTCATCATCGTCTTGGATGGATGGTTGGCTCCAACTTGCTTTCCGGCTTGACATGCACGACACACTTTGTCCTTCTCAAAAGAAACATCCTTTAGTCCAACGATATGACCACCCTTTAGAAGCTTGTGAAGATTTCTCATCCCAACATGAGCTAGTCGGCGATGCCATAACCAACCCAAGGTGGTTTTTGCTATCAAACAAGCACTTAGATTTGGACCCTCTTTGTTGGTGAAATCAACAAGATAGATCTTATCCTCCAAGTATCCTTTGAATGCAATTGAGGAATCCGTTTTTCTAAAGACGGTCACGCCTTCATCGGTAAAGAGACAATTAAAGCCCATTTCACAAAGTTGTGATATGGACATTAAGTTGTACCCTAAACCTTTCACAAGGAACACATTACTAATTGAAAGGTCATGGGTGATTTGAATTCCACCATGACCAATTACCTTTCCTTGTTGATCATTTCCAAAAGATATACTCCGACTTGGTAGATTGTCTTTGTCAAGTGTGGAGAACATCTTCTTCACCCCGGTCATATGATTTGAGCACCCGGTGTCGAGCACCCATATTGAACCGCCCGAGGAGTATCCCTACACACAATTAAGCACAAGATTTAGGCACCCAAACTTGCTTGGGTCCCTTAACTTTAGAAACAACAGTTTTGGGCACCCACACACAAGCATTCCATCTTGCATAGTGTGGCCCAACAAATCTTGCAACTACTCTCCCATGAGCACCATGGGTTAGCTCATATGTTGCATGATCATACACATAGAAGGATACGGGTGAGCTCTTCTTTTTGAGCTCTTGTGTTGTCTTGGCCTTCTTCATGTGCTTAAATTATGTGCCTGAAAAACACACTAGCGCAAAGTATGTCAATAACACGGGTTGATGGTGTGCTGAAACCTATCTATTTGATCTGGTGATTGATGTAGGTAGGTGACATACTTGTATTCTTAATTTTGTTCATCCTGAATCTGAGTTTTCTGAAAATTGTTCACATGGCCTGCTCAATCTTTGCAGTACATGCTTCTGCATATAATGTAGGGAGCATATAGCGTTAATCCGTGTCCGGGAGCGTCAAGTCGGTCTTCAAGCTATGGGAGCAGCACCTCGACATCTCTCGGGAGCACCTCGACATCTCGGGGGTATGTATTTGCCACGCTATGCTGCCTCCTGTCCATGTGATCTTATGATTATAAGGTCAGTCCAACGTATAGTACAAATACAACATTATAATTTACAGATCATTTTTTTTGCATTATTGGCAAGTTTACATTGGTTTTGGAAAGGTCGATGCATTTTTCCATTGGTGGACAATGGAAGAAAAAGGTGGAGAAATCCTCATGCCTCAACGAGAAAAGGCTGCTGGAAAAGCAAATCTCCACCTTTTACGGAACAGATCATGGAAGAAAAGAAGTAAGAATCACTCATGCATTTTTACTTTTCTATGGTTTATCAAGTACCCGCAGTTGGCATATAAGAGTACCAAAACATTATGTGTGAATAACTCGAATCCTAGCAATGCAAGAACACTCTAGAAAAAAATAGATAAATGATTTTGTGGGAACTGTACGGATAATTGGTACACTAACCTAGCTTCAATAGAATTACTCTTCTTTTCACATTAATTGGCTATTGATAATTCTGTTAATATATGTTCTATTTATTGACAGAATGTTCCAATTGTCTATTCCGGTAGATATTCTACTCTTGTAGCTCCATTGTTATTCCATGAGAGCTGCTATCCGGCCAAACTGTTTGGGGACCCGAGAGAAAAATTGGTACTAACTTGTTTGAGCTGCTATCCTTGATGGAAGATGGGTGTGTTCAACTAAAATTGTAACGCAAGTTGATATATATTTGCAGGGGGCAACCTCCGGATGGCCTACTAAGGGAAGCAAAAATACCTGGTAATAATGTCTATTATCTTATCCATCATGCATTGAGGTACAATATTTTTATACATTTTCCCTAGTGTTGCTCACTAGGGTATGTAATAAGAAGCATTTATTACATATAAATATAGATAGAGGATGACCGTCGAATGTTTTTATGTGTAAATTACTTTTCTTTTCCTCAAATAACCTAGGTAGAGAGATTGTGCTCTTCTATTTTAGTTTCCTCTATGCATAGTACTTTGATGGGCTGAACATGTTGATTAAAAAACATAGAATGTGTGTTTCAAGGGCTGGGGTGTCCAATTCCCCTTCTCCCATACCTCCTTATTTCCTTTTCCCTACCCTAATTGGAACATGTCAAAAAAAAGAACTAATTGGAGCACCAAAGGTTATTAATGCCTCAATGGCGTCCGGAACAGTACTAGCACACCCCTCTTTGATCTGTTTAAGCTGTACTTGATGCTCCACTGTGATGGGCTGAGCCAAAAGTTCTAGGCCCATGGATACCGAGCAGATGTAAAGCAAGCCCACAACTAAAATTATGAAGCACACAACGATTTGAATAAATAGAGGATTAAAATTAGAGACAGTTGGATTTCGTCTCTTTTTTGCTAGCTATTTTGTTTTACATAATAGTTAAATCATGATTTTAACTATTCCTATTTAGCTAATCCGTTGGAGATGCTCTTACATGTCATACATTGGACGCCGTAGAAATTAATCATCTCAAATTTATTGTCTATCTAGACACCCCGAACTACTTATGTACAAGTCGAATGAGGCCCTATTAGATCAATGATACATATCAGAATTTTTTAAGGTTTTGTTTCTTTATGACCAAATCAACAATGTTACATTTTTTATTTAGTATAGATGATTTTTTTCTTCATCTATGATAGTGACGGTTGATGAAAGGTAGGAGCAACTAGAGATGGGTGAACCCAAAAGGTGGATGAATAGATGTTGAAGATGATGAAGAGGGCTATGTCGAGTCTTAAACTCGACGGACTCGACACTAGAACTACCCGGTCCCTTACGAGCGTGGAATTCGATGGTGCAACACACGGAACACACAAGAACACACGATTTTAGACAGGTTCGGGCCTCTCGACGGAGAGTAATACCCTACGTCCTGTGTGTTATGTATTGCCTTTAGCGGATTGCTAATTGCAAGATTTCGGAGAGTTTTGGGGGTCCCTGCTCCGCCTTATATATCCCGGGGAGCTAGGGTTACATGCGAGTCCTAGTCGATTACACGGATTACATATATAGGAGTTCTATCTCTACCTTTCTTTATTGATTCAGAGTCCTAACATACTACAAATTATTCCCTAACTTGTTTCTCAAGTTGTCATACGCCGGTCTTGATACCCGCCTCATCTTCATACCGGTATATTGAATCCTCTGTCATTCCGGATCGGTTAGGTACCGGTCTGTTGGCCATCTTCATCACCTTTATCTTCATTGATTTGTTACCATATCTTTGCACATCCATTCCTTTATCATCTCGTATACCCATAAGGCAAGTATACGACAGTAGCTCCCGAGTAATTTTTGATTTGACCTTGAATAAGACCGACCAGTCTTACGCTCGTTTGGTCCGGATTTCATGGTAAAATAAAAAAGAACTCTAATCTGCTGCAATGATTCTTCTTTCTTTGTAGGGCTTTAAAAGAGCCAAAAAATAGTGCTTTTTTATCCTTCATATTACCTAATTAGGTAATCATTGCTTATTTTTCTTCCGGTGCACCGACTAGGTGCACCCAATTGGGTATAGCCCCGACTCTTGGATCATTTGAACTCCTTTCAAATAATGCAAGAGTCCACTAGTTGACTCTTCATTATTTCCTTTAATATTGTTGACGCCGGTTTTTGACCAAGGGACCCATTGTCGGCGACTATAGGTCAAAAGAAGGCCGGTGAGCGAGAAGGCCGACGGCCGCTTGGGAGAGTAAAAGGCGCGTACCTCCCGGGAATCGTGCGCGAACGCCAACAGATGAGCATAACATTGATGGGCCTGGCCCACGTTGTAAAATTAGAAATAATAGTTTAATTTTGGAAAAAGATCTTAGTCGGTTAGGAAATCGGCCCGAAGAGGGTCCGAGTAGGATTCTTTGTGCCGAGTATAAATACATACTCGGATGTAACATGTAAACTCGATTCACATCCAATACAACTTTCGGCGCATCGCCAAACCCTAATTTCTTGTCAAGTCTTTACTGTTTTCGCGCGGGGATCTTCGGGGCTCCGGTCGACGACACGTTGGCTTGACAAGGTAATTATGCTTGTCTAGTTCTCGGCGCATTGTTCGTAATTAGATGGCTTAATTGCTAGTTATCCGACGACCGGATCTGTTCTAGATCGGCGTAGTGAGTATCGGCCGGGATGAGTCAAGTTGACCTGGTCCGGGCTCGTGGTGGAGGTAGTTTGACTTGTCCTGCCTCCCCGTTCCAGCCTTTGCTCACGGCACCGATTGGCTCGGATCTGGTCGTTCGAATCACGATAGCCGCTATGAGAATTCTTTTACATCCTGGCCGATTCGATCGTGCAGATTCGGTTGACGTGTCCTATGTTTGCCTTTGCGATAGTTGACTTGTCCTAGGCGCATGCAGCCGATTGGCTAGGGTGTAGATTTACTTTCATAGTTAAGGCGTGTATGATCGTGCTTGTCCTGAACCGGCCAGCCGTGCGCGCCGTTAGACCTGGTCCGATCGCGTGCCATCGGTTGACTTGTCCTGTTGGAGCGATCGGTCGATTTGGGATCTGCGTGGTTGTACTTGTCTTACTTGTTCTTTCGGAGTGTTTAGCCGATTGCTTATCACGTTCATTAGCTGTTTTATGTTTAATTAGTGCCAAATCTGTTAAAACTGCTTTTGAACCCGAGTTATTAGTATGATTTTATTGATCATCATTATACATTTAGATAGATCTAATAACTTACTATTATAATTGATAGCAGAATCGGCCGGATCGCTCGATCGACCGATTTACTACTCCGGTTGATGATTGAACCGTCTTTTTACTATCAAATTAATTACATCCCTTTAATAATCATCTCTTTTATGTTTTATTCGATAATATATCCCTGCAAAGTCTTAATGATTTGATCGCTTATCGACGAAATCGGCTGCTAGCCACCGATTGCATGTTATAGCGTCGGCCGATTCCGTATCGTTTGCATCACGGTTCGCTTGCACGGCATTTAATACATAAATGGATGGGCCGTG